>JAJLRJ010000011.1:31710138-31800138 GCA_024195265.1 Dendrophyllia cribrosa | reverse complement strand
GCGTTCGTAGGACATGGCTTATAGGTCTTCTCTTAAGTTCTGTTATAGAAGTCGTTGAACTTGTTTGCTTACATCAGAAACCTACAACCCTTGTGGGGATCTGTTCAGATAACCATTCCACCGGAGACGGTATTGTAATCAGTGCGGCATACTGTATGTCGGCGCAATGGCATGTTTCCGCTATTTCCGTCAAATATCGCGAGAAGTACCTTAAACGAAGACTGATGTATAGTTACAGTCACCCTGGGTCGTACAATCCAACTGCTATCAGCAATCAGGAGGCTCACATGATCTACGGCAATATGGTTTGAAGTTTTGATCAAGGATGAACAGATTAATTGCTTTGCCGATGTTTTGAAAGCGGTTAAGAGTCTTGCTGATCATGAGAGACACATGATAAGTGAGGTTATTGTTGTCACGGTAATAAACAAACAAACTTTAATTCGACCTCCAATTCTTTCGATTTACTTCTCCGAGGTGTTTGTTGTCTACTTGGCCTGCGACTTGAACTTTTACCTGCTCTGATTGACGCGCCATTTGTATAGCCGTGTCAAGGTTCAGATCGGATTTCATCTGCAGCTTTTGCGAGAGTGATTTGTCCAAAATTCCAATCACTATCCTGTCTCGAATTTGTTCGTCCCTCTGTAGACTAAATTCACAATGTTCCGCTAGTTCGTAGAGGTTTCGAATAAAGGCTTCAACAGTTTCTCCATCCTTCTGCACTCGTCGATGAAAACATGCTCGCTCGTGGATAATATTTCGCTTTGGCACGAAATGTTCCTCAAATTTGCCTAACACCACGTCGTATTTCTTCTCATCGCCTTCTGCGAACGTAAATGCGTTAAATATGTGTTCTGCCTCCTTGCCCATTGTATAGATCAGAGCATTGCTTTGAAGTTCCTCGTCTTCTTTGTTTAGCTTCGTCGCACATCTAAAGCGATCGAAACGCTGCTTCCAGGGAGTTGGCCACTCTTGCGGCTTTGAAAAGTCGAGCTTTTCCGGTGGATCAAGCTTCAACATCGTTTAGCTGTCGTTTTTACCGCTGCCACCATGTCATGGTAATAAACAAACAAACTTTAATCTTGAATTCGTTTCTGCATTTAGCGAAACTACAGTACAACATGAAAACCCGAGCAACCACACGAAAGCACGAGGTCCGTAAAACTACATGCGCACATGCGCATTGGCTATATGCTAATTTCTCATGACAATTGTAATTTGTAAAATCCTGTTGGTGAATCCTGCAACAAGTGCTACAGGTGCAAGGTCGTTCTCCATGGCAAGGAGAGTGAAAACGTGGTTGCGTGCGAACATGAAACAATAACGTTTTAATAATGTGGCTTTATTGCATACCCACAAGGCAAGAACAGATAAAATTCGGCTTCTAGATGTAGCGAATGAATTTGTCCAACGAAATAAAAACCGTTTTCGCAACTTTGGTAAATTTACTGATTTAGATTTGTCAATGTGCTAAAAAGTAATTATTGGGATTTTCTTTGTGTTCGATGTTTTGTTATTGTAGTTCAAATTTGGTGGTATTTATTAGCCTGATAAATAATAAAATAATTCACTGCGTCTGGTATATTGGGATCCATTTTTAGCCATTCTGGGAGCATTTATTATAAACATTTTCCGGGGGGAGCATGCCCCCGGACCCCCCTAGACGGCTAGCGCCTTCGGCGCGCGCTACAAATGCCTATGGCATTTCATTTAGCCCCCCCAATCGAAAATATGCTGCGCGGTCCCTGCGAAAGATTACAGTTTATTTCTCGGGCCAAAGGCATCGACTTAAACTGAAAGCTATTAGAATAAAAGAAAAAAAAGTGACCGAATGCTCACACGAAGGGCTAGAACTCGAAAGGTAAGCTTATTAATCCCTTTACAGCGGCCAACTTTTGTTCCTTATCAACTCAGTCGTTAAAACCAAATTGTCGTGTTTCACTCCCCCACCCCTTCCCCCACCCGACTTACCACCACCGTTTCTTTAAGAAACTAACCCCTGTATTCATGATTGCGCGAGAAAAAATGAGAATGTTCATAACCGGAACATTAAGTTAATTTTCCCAGTTAAATAAAAGCTAGGTAGGAATTATCGTCATCAAGCTAGTTTGCATATGTTGGCCAAGGGCTTGGTGCAATTCTTTATAAGATCGATCGATCGTGATCGTTTCAAAGATATAGAAATTATAGAAATGCAGTCTCTGCTTACTTCAGGGGAAGTTTTTTCTCTTGTTCGTTTTCCGTCGAGAGGTAAAACATCCAAATAAACAAGGAAGTTAACCACCAGCAATTTGAGTTGATAAGTCTTGAATAATTTATGCCAGTTCTGATAGGCTCCCTGTAACCATGACCACCAATGCATGACGTTTATTCCTCTGTCACTTTCATTATTCCTGTTTATAATCCAGCGTGTATTAATGTTTTGAAACGATGTTTGTTTTAATGTTCTTCATCTGTGTGTCATTTTAACGCATTTGCTTCTTTTTCTTTCAGTTTTAGTTCATTTATATCGAGTTTTCATGTTTTTAAACAGACTCAAAGTGAATATTACATGTGGAGGTTTTTCGAAAACGTCTTCTCGATTTCAACAATTATTCAAAAATTTACCTTCTATAATATAAACATTTTAAAATATCCATATTGCCTTTTAAGTCTATACGGATATTTATATTTAAAAATATAGTCACAGGAATGTTTTCATTACCTAACTGATTTTAATAAAAGACCCAGCCGGCAGAAGCGAAGAAACGAAAGCCTTTATGTCGTACTTTTACCTCTGTATTAAATTAAGGAATCATCCCGTCGACTATAAACAGAAACAGTTAGGTTCAAATTACTAAAGACTGTTTGTCCTAAAAATATATAAAGGAAAAACATCTGCCGAAAAACATTTTCGAGCCTGCGCAAGATGGAAGTTTTCGTATTTTCAAAGTACACAACTGATACATATCGTAAAATATATCATTTTACCCCCATAGCTTTTAGTTCTTTAACCGAATTGTAAATTAATATTGCACAGCCGATCCTGTAGGGAACTATGATACAGAATGTGTACATGACTACTGAATGAAAGCATTTGAGCAGTAGTTTCTTTTGAAACTGATTATAATAGCTATAGCTTTAAATTAAATTTGTGTCCGTGGTTGAAGTGCTAAGTGCCCGATTTTAATTGTTATCAAGTTCAAATTTCGTATAAAGGTTAACTGAAGTCAGCTGTGTAACTCAATTGATGCACGTGGGACGGTAACCAATACGCAGACATAACATACCCATGGCTGAAAAACAATTGATACACGTGGGACGGTAACCAATATGCAGACATAACATACCCATGGCTGAAAAACAATTGATACACGTTGGACGGTAACCAATATGCAGACATAACATACCCATGGCTGAAAAACATTACGGACATTTGCGGTTTAGAATATTTTAACGAACTGATAATTATGAGTTTGAAAGTAGATCTGAAAGCGAATTTGGAAAATTCGTTAGGCGTTAAACGTTCTCTCCATACAACGTCCCTTGTTATTAGCTTCGGAAAACCAGAGTAGGGTAACCAGAACGCGACAAAGTATGACTTGGGAATATTACTTCCACAAGACAACAGTGCACTGGCATCTTCTCCTCCGTCGCCCTCTTCCTTTTCTTTGTGTTCAGGCTTCGTTGGCGACAAACGCTTTCCTCTACTTTTTTTTGCAAAATGTTGCTCCAACAAAGGGGGGCTTATTAGAAAGGGAGGGGCTTATTATATAGGGGGGGGGGGGGGCTTAATAGAGGATTTACGTTATCTGTGCAAAGTTAGTAAATCTTCACCACTGGATTTATCGACTTGTATTTCGGTTTGTCACTGCATTTCTCCAATGTTTTCTTAGAACCTTTAGGTTCGTGATTCGGCAACGCAATACAAACAGGAAGTAGCGTTGACATTTTTCGTTTGACCACCGCGTGGTACAGAACCATTTTATCGTGATGTTATGGAGTTAGGTCTGAATGAAATAGGGTATGTTTGTGCTCTCTGGCCAGGAATTGGGTATGGTTTTTAGAAGAAGCAACGTTTTATCATTATTCATTGCTTGAGAAGTGCGGTTGATTAACATTGGCAATTTGAAGCCCTTCGCTTCTTTTACGTAACCCGCAGCAGTTCGTGAGTCCTGAATCAGCTGCGATCATGTATCTTCTGGTCTGAAATAGGGTATGAAAGATCACATATTTTGGTCTGAAATAGGGTATGAAAGATCACATATTTTGGTCTGAAATAGGGTATGAAAGATCACATATTTTGGTCTGAAATAGGGTATGAAAGGTCACATATTTTGGTCTGAAATAGGGTATGAAAGATCACATATTTTGGTCTGAAATAGGGTATAAAAGATCACATATTTTGGTCTGAAATAGGGTATGAAAGATCACATATTTTGGTCTGAAATAGGGCAAGGATTTCAAGAAGCGCGCCGCACACCCCCACCCAAATTTTCGGGGAGTACTCCACCCGCGGGATAAAACCGCACTTTGGGAGTTTTTAGGGATGAAACAATCAGATAAGAAAGAGAATCTGTTGTGCAAAAATAAGGATTTGTCATGAGTCCTGAGATTTTGCAGGGCACTCTCTTGTCATCTCTTTGGATAAACAGTCTTCGGCATTTTAAATGCTGATTTCCTGCCAGGGTGTCCTGCATAATGCCATGATTAATGTGCATAAATGCTGGGTTTTTACGACATTTTGTGTTGAGTATAATAAAGTGCTACTTTCTTGACATCTTTTTGCTGGATGAACAGTCTTCAGCATTTTAAATGCCGATTAATCTTGCCAGGGTGTCCCACATAATGCCAGGATTTCAGCATGACTTACAGAGTCTCTTGTCATCTCTTTGGATAAACAGTCTTCGGCATTTTAAATGCTGATTTCCTGCCAGGGTGTCCCACATAATGCCATGATTAATGTGCATGTAAATGCAGGGTTTTTATGACATTTTGTGTTGAGTATAAAAAAAGTGCTACTTTCTTGACATTTTTTACTGGATAAACAGTCTTCAGCATTTTAAAAGCTGATTAATCCTGCCAGGGTGTCCCACATAATGCCAGGATTTCAGCATGACTTACAGAGTCTCTTGTCATTTCTTTGGATAAACAGTCTTTGGCATTTTAAATGCTGATTTCCTACCCGGGGGTTGGGCATAGTTCCACGGGTAGGTAGCATGTGTTACTGGGGTCAGGTAAGTGTGCCTTTTTATGACCACTCGTCCCAACTGACTGTACAAAAATTGAGCATCTGGGGTCTGGAAAGTAACAAAGTGTCACATTTGTTAATCATTTACAAGTTTTCTAACAGTATTAAAAGTCTACAGTTGCAGGTAGGAGCTCGAGTGAAGAGGGGAATTAAATGGACTATTCAGTTTAAAAGTATTTGAGAAGTGGAAAGGATTTTTCATGCTTTTTGTATTCTTTGGGGGACGGATTACCTGCCAACACTCCCATATGTTTATTTATCCATATTATCTGGGAGTCTCTAGATGTATTTATATCTACCTGTCTCCCGAATAAGACAGCCAATCTCTTGGTATGTAATTGATAATTATGCATGAAGGTCAGGAATATTGGCAAAAACTAAAATATAAAATCACATTTCTTGCTTTCCTACATGTACATTTTCTATACGTAGCATTGTCGACTGTTTCAGAAACTATTTTCATATAATTTTATTAGTTATTTTTTTTGAAGTTCAAGAGAAAATCCTGTCTTTAGCTCATTTAAGGTGGCTGACAATGCACCCTTGGACATACCCTTCGCATCTCTGCAGGAGGCAAAGAGTGGGGGAATACGTTTCCTAGTATTGTGGGGTAGTGAGATTCTGGAAGACAAATTAACATTGCTAAAGTTTGAAATTATGGATTGTTTGCACGGCAGTCATGTTAATGTTCAAAAACAATAGAAATCGTTTGCATAAAAATAGAGTTTTATTCTCAAAGGATGAAAATTTTATTGTTCTGACAATGGCCGACATGTAAACCACCAATTTGTGATGATTGCATTTGATAAGATACCTTTTAAAGGGATGTACATTGTATACAAAACGTGGACCCGATCCATGGACCAGTACCTCGTGGACCTGGTCCATGGACCACCTGATGGACCTCCCCTAATTTTCGTCAATTTTAATATACATTTTTTCTGAATTTTTCTGTCAGAGTGAGTATAAAGGATGGACTGGGAACTATTGACTGGGTATGGTGTTCAAGTTCATCAAGTAGCAACATCATGACTCAAGTAGAATAAGAAGGACTGGACCATAGTCCAAAGCTACAATGTACTATAATAATAATAACAATAATAATAATAATAATATTTAACCAGGGAGCCCACTTGTTGCCTTTGCGGTTTTCAGTGGGGCCCTGCAAATAATAAATTTTAACCTATAAAAAATATACTAATCCAAGCTAAAAACATCATAAATTAAAAATGTTAAAAAGACAATATCAAAAAAGTAAAAAGATTAAAACCTATTTCATTTAAAATTATTTCAAAAGTCCCTTAAGTTTGGCTTTAAAAAGCGATAATGAAGATGTCTCTTTCATTTCATTATCTAAATTGTTCCAGTAATTAGCAGCTTTAAAAATAAAAGTCTGTTTACCCCAATCAGTATGTACTCGGGGGAGATGTAAATCGTTCATTCTACGAGTTTTGTACGGATGCAGACAATCCCATGTGCTTTTTTTTGGATTCGCTGTGCATGACTGCAATCAAGAAAATAATTAATACTGAAACACATGCATAAGCGATACTGATGAATAGTGTCTGAACGAGATAAAGATTGGTTTTGTTTGTTATTGTTTTGAGGTGCTTTATGGATACTGGCAAAGAGATGGTGTTTTCGTTTCGAGCACCTGCTCCCCTCCCCTCTTCCCTCCCCTTCCCCCTTCCCTCACCGAGAACTCAAAATAAAAACACTGCGCCTCGTGAGTATCCACGAAGCACCTAGAAACAATGAAAACAATCAGTATGGTGGCTTGCGCATGTGTTTGTGTATACATTTACTCCACTATGTTTTGTTTTATCAGTATTTCTTGACTCAGGGATTCTGACAGGGTGCGCGGGTGCGGGACCGCACAATTTGGTCAAACCCGCACAATTCCGCACAATTACTAAAAATCCGCACAATCCCGCACAATACTGAAAAATTTGCTTAAAATTTTAATTAAATCAGGTTTTCTATTGATTACCAAGATTTCGAGAAACGTCTTAGGCTATTTTCAGCCTATTTTCCTTCAAAACAATCGAGAAATCCCTCGCTTTCCTCGAACAGCTCGAGCGGATATAAAAACAACAAGGCGCTCTCTTCGCCGTCTTGGGAATTAGTCTCAGTTTTTATCCGACTTCCTACCGATTTTTTCGCGTAGCTTTTTAGTTGTCGTTTTCCAA
The DNA here is from genome assembly GCA_024195265.1 of Dendrophyllia cribrosa. Lineage (NCBI taxonomy): Eukaryota > Metazoa > Cnidaria > Anthozoa > Scleractinia > Dendrophylliidae > Dendrophyllia > Dendrophyllia cribrosa. The sequence continues at coordinate 31,792,719 of JAJLRJ010000011.1, read as the reverse complement.
ACATTATGTCGTTTTTCTTAGCAGCCTGTTGATATTTTTTCGAGCGCTTTCACTTCCTCTTTCAGTTTAAGATCAGATGTCGGGGAACGAAAAAAAAAAAACGGGCCGAAGAAATGTACCGTCGCGCCGAAATGTCTCTGTCTGAATTATTTTCGCAAAGAACTGATCAAGTTTGCGAATCGACAACTATTAAAGCGCTGGAACTTCGGACCGATAGGAGAAAATTATTAAGTTCTGATCAGAATACTAGATTTGATTTTTTCAATCAATGAAATACGTTTTCATTCAGGAAAATGCTCTACGATCTCAAGTTTCATGAGAAAAACATGTTATCAAATTACATTTAGCACTCAATTTGCATACATCTCGAGGTTGTGTTTTTGCGGCAAACTTTCGAAAAAATTGTGTGAACCTTTACTGGAAATTATTCACACTACATAAAAAGTACGGATTTTTCATAAAGGAACTCGCTCAGATCGAAACATTTTATTTTGAGGTGGCATTTCAGTTTTACCCGATCGAGTTCATCGTATATTTTTCATTTATGCAGAATTTCCTCCCTGTCATATTTTTTTCGCCTGGCTAGAACACTGGTGATTAAATATTTGGTTGGTCACAGGATTGCGCAATCCCGCACAATCGAAGTTATTTCCCGCACAATTTGCCTCAAAACTCCCGCACAATTCTAACTTTTTTCCCGCACCCTGTCAGAATCCCTTGACTGCACATGTACAGCGAATCCAAAAGAAAAGCACATTGGATTGTCTGTATCACAGAATAATTAAGTAGCTTGGGACTTGGCCCAGTCCTTCTTGTTCCACTTGCGTTGAATGAAATCTGTGAGGAGAGCACTAAAACTTGACATGCTCCTGCCCCAACAGTACCCACCAGGAATCGTATAAAATGTCATGTCAGCAAAAGCATAAAATTGCAGTTACATTTGAAGTTAAATTAATAACGGAGCTCTCGCGGGCCGAAGGCCCACTGCGTAGCCCCATACTCATAGAACCCATGCCCGTCATTTTTCATGGCCATGACCAGCGGAATGATTCGCGGGCGGCATCTTTACATGTGTGTCCGAGCGTTGGGCAGGGCCAATTCACGGGCGCGTATGACGTCGCAAAACATGCGCGTATGACGTTGCGTAACATCGAAGAGAGGCTTTTTTTTCGCGGGGCTGCACAGCCAATGTCACGTCAGCTGAACACTCAAAACTCTCGTTGAGTTTGGTTAGCCTTGGAGTTTTGCCTAGAAAACCATTTGCAAAGTCATTTTTCCCGGTATTTATCCACGGTTTGCTACTCAAGACAGGTTTCACTTTTGTCAAACAGTGGTCAAGACCACATTTGAGGCTGCGTAACTCTGCAAGTCAATCGTTTTTGGAGGAATATACACGTAGAGCTAAGTGTTTATTTTTAACCTGATTTCGTCTAAATTGAAGCTAGTAGATCGTCGAAGCATTTGTTCACAGCTACACTGTAAACTCTTTTGAGTTGAATTCTTGTGCTTCCGACCTTTTCACCTTAGTTAAGCTTAATATCATTACTTTACTGTTCTATATTGTGCAATTTTGGCTTACATTTAAAAAGGTCTCAATTTTGAATAATTGGGTTACATGTATATAAAACGTGCTTAAATTCAGTCGTTTCATGATTTCTTTCATCAAAGACAATCAGCTTGGTCTTGATGCACTATAAATGGTTCGCGTTTTGCGTTTAAACAGAAACTTATGGAGATTTGAATAAAAATTTTGAAAGACGATTGTGTTGTCCATTTTTACACAAATGTATGGCTTTGTTCATTCATTACATAGGTTGAAAAGCGATTTTATGTAAACAAGACTTGGATTTTATATAGTTCTAACTTCACTCGCGTGGCCTTATGCAAATATGTTTGTGTATTTTTTGCAGTTTGGATTTCCAAATCAGTTTCTCGGGCAATTTTTGATAAGCAACAGGTGTATTTTATTTGAAAAGTAGTCGTACTAGCTATTCCAGACAGAGAAAAAGTTGTTTTTTGAACTTTTGTACGGTCTAAATGTACTGTGCAGACGGTCGCGTAAATTGCTAAAATTGAAAAATAGCCCGGTCGTCAATCTTAATTCTTGTGCTTCCGACCTTGACACCACAGTTAAGTTTGTCATGGACTTTCTGTTCAGAGAGCGACGCAGTTAGGCTCAGCCTATCTATATATATTATAGATGTTGATCAATGCCGTATTTATTTAAACTTAAGACTGTGTTTTAATACCCTGTCCTCAGTCCGTAGTCCATCCTTTATACTGACAGAAAAATTCGGGGGAAAAAATTGACGAAAATTAGGGGTGGTCCATCAGGTGGTCCATGGACCGGGTGCACAAAACTAGGGGTGGTCCATGGACCCGGGTCCATGTTTTGTATACCGTCCCTTTTAAAGTTACAAACACGGCGTTATCGATAAATTAATACATGTACGTGAAAAACATAAGCCAAATCACAAAAGGATATAGCTGATTTCGATTTGAAGAAATTAAAAGTCAAGTTATATCGTCTAACACTGATTCAACGTCAATATCACTTATGTCGGCCTCGGACGACAACGTCGTATTAAGCGGTGGAGACGAAAACTTTCTTGCCGTCCGGAGAATGCGTGTCGCTGTCTGAGCCGGTGCTTCTTCTCAGTTTTGCTTTGTGGTTAAGATTTGGCTTAATTTCTATTGTTTTGCCAATGACTGAATTGAAAAAAGTCCAGCCTTACCCAAATCATTTTCTCTCGCCCGAAATACATACTTATAATTCATACTCACACTTGTGTTTATAAAACAATTCACTTTTGGAATAAGACAGTTGACAAGAACGAGAAAAAAAAAATACAAGAAACTACAAATCGTTGAATTTCGATGTACTTTTACATTTCCATTTTAGCGCCAGTAAACCTAAAGATACTTTTCTCAAGACAAACTTCTTTACAAAACTGAGAATATTTATAAACCGCGCTAACTCTGCTAACTCTACGAGCAGGCAAGTTGTCTGATTGTGTTCTTCACTGCTTGCCTCACTGCTCTGATCTTCCAGCAATAAAGCAACGAGTTTAATAACGAGTTTAGGTAAATTAAAGTAAGCGTAAATTGCCTCGCAATGAAAACGGCGGAAGGTACGGCTATGCCATACGGTAGATAACAAACCAGTAATGTTACCTGCACCCACAGTGCACTGGAAACTGTCTTTCTGTATCGAGCTATGTTTAGTGGAATTGCTTGGCTTGGTTGCCCTTGGGAAACGTGGTTCTGTACTTGCATTTGGTTGTGACGCAGAGTAACAAATATTTTCGTGTAAGATAAAATTGAGGTGACTAGGCACAGTGGTATCATTATGCTGCCATACCGTCTAGTTATAAAGGGATTCCATAAGTACGTTGTTCCTCCGACAATAGACACAACCCAAAATACGGTTACAGTGAGATATATTCTTTTCAAAGTCACAACTTGTCTGTATCTGAGTCCCAATAACAGGGCGAGAAGTCTGTCCACGCTTATTGCAGTCATTGTCAACAAAGACACTGAACACAAAATATAGCTACTGATGTAACTTGATTTAAGTGCGTAGCGACAAATGTTCCATCGTTCGTTCACCTCAGACATCCAGTAAGTAACTACAAGAGGCTCCACAATGATACCAACACAGAGGTCAGTTGCCGCTAGGCTACGATACAGGAGTTTGGACGGCGGATGAAGTGAAGATTCCTTGTGAAGAGCAATTAGGATCAGGGTGTTTCCCAGAAATGCAGTAATGGACAGAACAATATTCAGCGCTGAGAGACCAAGCAGCTCGTTTTGTAACCCTGAAGTCAATTCTGACGAGCAATGCAGTTCTAGGATTGTTTTCTGGTCTTCATCTCCGGTAAGGTTTTTTGCCGCCATTTGCTGCAATGTGAACACGTTAAGCTATATCAGTTCTTTATAAGGATGAATCAGTCTACTCGTGAACATCCCAATCTCCTGTCAGTCAAAAAATTAGCTAAGTGCGTATTGATTTTATGCCCTTTTATGAGTTTATATTACCAGCGGCTTGTTTAATGAAAACAAAAGAACTTAAAAACGTCGTGCAGTCAGTCTTTGTTGTCCACGCCGGTGTTAATTTTGTACCAAACTACTGATAAAAGTCACCGCTTAAAAATATTCATGGTGGTTAATTGTTAATTGAGGTAAACTTTAATTTGTTGCTTCCATAATATAGAAACCGACTAAAGCTAATTAGGGTTATCAATTTTAAATGAAGGAAGACTTAGCTTAAACATATTCTTTAACATGTAGTCAAGAGCAATTTGTATGTAAGCTATGTACATTGTCATCCCCAGAGCCGCTTAACCCTCTTAACCGAGAGAAATTTGCAAAAGTTAAGCAAAATACTTAAAAGTTAAGGTTGTCATTCTCACTGTTTAAAGTTAATATATTGCCAATGCACTGTCAATTCACCAAACGTTTTGAAAGTTCACCAAAAAAGTTCGAAGCGTTTAAAAACTGTTAACTGCAGAATTGTCGGCGCCATTTGCCAACAAAATTTTGATCAGGCGCAAAGTGTTTTGGTCAGTTTTCAACGGAAAAAAAGCTCATCATTTTGAGAAAAATTAAACAAAAGTAAGGTCAACTAATTTTCTTATACATCCTTGGCCATATTTTCATTTAATATTAAATAAAATCACACTAAATAAAACGAAAAATGCCTCGGACGTTTGACCGCGGTGGATTAGCCCTCTCAACCGTATTATTATCAGTCTATATTGCCCATTTCTCCTACTATGATACAAATGTTCTTTTCATTTTAAAAATCCTCAAATTAAAGTCTTTAACTTGCAGTAACTTGCGGATGTGAGGTTTATTATACAATGTTGAAACATCGATACTTCTCGACCGCTTAGGAGCTAAAAACGCGATACCAGAAGGGAATAATTACTCATTCTCTGTGTAACCAAAATGATGCAAAGAGAATGCATCAATTTCGTTCTAAGGGTGCGTTCGATTGGGAAATCCGGATTTCGATTTTGAAATCCGGATTTCAAAATCTAAAACCGAATTTCGGATTTCTATTGTTCATGGAAATCCATCGCGGAGAAGGATTTCGGTAATTGGAAATCAGTTTTTGGATTTTGCGTTTTTTTGGGAAATCCAAAATCCGGATTTCAAAATCGAAATCCGGATTTCCCAATCGAACGCACCCTAATTTAAGAGCAAAAACGCGAGTTACACTTAAATTGTTAACGAACTCCCCATGCATCCACAAGAATAAATTTTTATTCCAATAAGCCTTATTCGTTAAACGTCTCTGTTTCGGTCTGAGTATTTAAAACAGCTTTTGTTCAAAAAGCAGCCAGCCCTTTTAAAAATCGCTGAATTGAAAATGGGGCTGATGCTTCAAAAAATAGAGAAAGAAATGTCGTTCTTACCAAATACGTCGCGAAAAATTTCTGCTTTAAAAATTCATTATGTTGAAATCCAAATCCGGATTTTTGAATCCAAAAACGGATTTTGCGTTTTTTTGGGCAAATCCAAAAACGGATCATGAATCCATAAAATCCACACTTAGGGTGGATTATTCGGATCAAATCCAAATCCGGAGTTTTAGATTCGTGATCTGAGCGTTTTTTTGGGAATAGATTCGAAAAAAGTACATCTGACAAGCGGTCTTTCGTGCAAATTTACTCGTTCCGTTCGCTGTTTTGTTTCTTCCGCGATTTCATATCATGGGCAATTCAGGTAAGATTTTATTGCTTATATTTTGAAAACTATTTGTCGAGCAGGCTGATAAACACAAGCGAGTCAAAATAGGTTCATTTGCATACCAACGGTTTTTTTACGTTAAATGATCCGTTTTAGGATTTTTCGTTTTTTTGGTCATGAAAAATCCATATGATCCGAGATCACAAATCCAATTTCGGATTCTCCCAAAAAAACGCAGCCTAAGACTCACGAATTAGTACATTCACCAGTAAAGCGGCATTCGCTTATTGAAAGAAACATCTGTCTACGTCTTTGACACAGGATAGGGAAAAATTGTCAAGTGGTGTTTGCGTTATTAGCAAACCCTTTGACATGTTATGCAGGTATTAGCTGACATCATGATCAAGGAGAATGTCTTCTTCATGTAACGGAAATAACTGTACGAACGTGTTTTTAAGCTTTTCTTGCCCAACTGTGACCTTTATGCCTTATAGTTTTATTATAATTTAATTTTTTTGAGCTTTTAATTCATTTTAAGTCAGATCCTCAGTTGTAACAGTTTTCGCTCGGGACTTCTCGGATTGACGTTTTTACATGTGATATTTTATCTTATTTTAAAAGGGGACCGGTTATCTGGCACATATCCAAGTGTTTTATAAAATTATTGACACTTAAAAAGGGTCGGAAGAAAATTGACGACTTGTTTTAACCTTTTTGAAAGAGAGATGTGCAAGATATCGTAGTACAGTTGAACCCCGCTAATTCGCACACGGCTAATTCGAATTCCCTGCTAATTCGAACTCAAACCCATTTCCCTTGGATTTGCCCTTGTGTTTTCAGTCATTTACTATCGGCTAATTCGAACTCGGCTAATTCGAATTCCCCGCTAATTCGAACTATTTTCCGTTTCCCTTGGCCTTAAATCAACCCTTTTAATTCGAACTCTAATTACAAAATCGACGGACAAACATCAGACGGCGCCAGAACACAGCTGGAAGCACACTTCACATGTATGTAAAACATTTTAATTGCACTTATTTTGTAATGTACCTTCATTCCGCACAGTTCCGGTTGTCAATGAATATTAAATTAAACAGGACGTTTACAAACAACCAAGAGTGAGATCCACCAGGCATTCATTACCCTCTCACAGTTATAGTCTTTTCGCCATCGAAGGAGCTGATGAGATTCGCCGTCATACCTGTCAGCTCTCCTTTCTGGTAGAGAAGAACATAAGAAAGAGCAAAACGCAGCCAACAATCGAGAGGGTTTTTTTTGCCGTCTAATGAGCCCGCCGCAGAGGTGGCTCTTGATAATAATTTCTCTTTTTTTTTTTGTTACGTTTTGTTGTTACGTTTTGTTAAAACTAAAAAATACGATTTTATGCACAATTATATGAAATACTTTACATTTAACCAATAAATAATGAAATAAAAACTGTATAAGGTACTATTGTGTTAATTATTAATGATTATTTTGATATTTAATTCGAACTCGGCTAATTCGAACCCCCGCTAATTCGAACTATTCTCCGTTTCCCTTGAGGGTTCGAATTAGCGGGGTTCAACTGTATTCATATTGTTGTAAAATGTGGTTCAAACTATTCCTGAGTCGGCGGTTAACATCCTAAATTGTGATCATCTCAATGAAATCGAAGGCCACTTTCCAGTATTAAGTAAAAATTTTAAAACTGAAATTGAATTCAAATTTCAACAGTGGCACTCTTAAATAATTGATCACACGGGAAGTTTGCCGAAAATACAACATGATCCATCGTGCTAGCTGAAAGACACATAGGCCCGGTTCAGACGCCGAACTTTTCATGAGCCGAACCTAATACCTTGAATTAAGTACATGAAAAGTTCGGCGTCTGAATCAGTTAAGAACGGCTATTTGAATTTGGAACGGCTCAGCCGTTCTTTCCGCCTGGCTCAGCCGGGAATTTCGGCTTTGGAACGGCTTTGATTCAGACGCCGAACTTTTCATGAGCCGAACCTAATGCATAAATTATTATAACGACTGGTGCGTGTTCTGACATCTTTGCCTGAAAATCGCTGACCTTTCGATTTGTTTCTCTTCAAACTGAATTAAGTTCGGCTAATTAAGTTCGGCGTCTGAATCAACAGGCGTACTTTTGTTAATTTGGGTCGGTCCAAATTCGAATTAAGTTCGGCTCATGAAAAGTTCGGCGTCTGAACCGGGCCTTAAACTGGAAGTTCCGGTGTAGAAGCTATTTGAATGAAAGAAAACAAGTGACCGAATGCTCAGACGATGGGCTATAACTCGAAAGGTAAGCTTAATAATCCCTTTACAGCGGCCAACTTTTGTTCCTTATCAACTCAGTCGTTAAAACCAAATTTTCGTGTTTCATTCCCCCCACCCGACTTAACACCACCGTTTCTTTAAGAAACTAACCCCTGTATTCATGATTGTGCGAGAAAAAATGAGAATGTTCACAACGCGAACATTAAGTTAATTTTCCCAGTTAAATAAAAGCTAGGTAGGAATTATCGTCATCAAGCAAGTTTGAATATGTTGGCCAAGTGCGTGGTGCAATTCTTTATAAGATCGAGCGATTGTGATCGTTTCAAAGACATAGAAATTCTAGAAATGCAGTATCTACTTACTTCAGGGGAAGTTTTTTTCTCTTGTTCGTTTTCTGTCGAGAGGTAAAACATCCAAATAAACAGAGAACTTAATCGCCAGCAGTTTGAGTTGATAAGTCTTGAATAATTTATGCCAGTTCTGATAAGCTCCCTGTTACCATGACCACCATGCATGAGGTTTATTCCTCTGCCACTTTAATTATTGCTATAATCCAGCGTGCATTAATGTTTTTGTTTTGTTCTTATGTTCGTCATCAGTATGTCATTTCAACGAATTTGTTTATTTTTCTTTCAGTTTTAGTTCTTTTATGTCGAGTTTTCATCTTTTTAGGCAGCCTCAAAGTGAATATTACATGTGAAGTTCGAAAACGTCTTCTCGATTTCAACATTTATTCGATAATTTACCTTCTAGAATATAAACATTTTAAAATGGACTATACTTTTCGTTGTCTTCCTTTTATATCCATATTACCTTTTTTAAAAGTCTTTACGGATCGATATCTATATTTAAAAATATAGTCACAGGAATGCTTTCATTACCAAAATGACTTCAATAAAAGACCCAGCAGAAGCGAAGAAACGAAGGCCTTTATGTCGTATTTTTACCTCTGAATTAAATTAAGGAATGCTGCCGACTATAAACAGAAACAGGTAGGTTCAAATTACCATGACTGTTTGTCCAAAAAAAAATATAAATTAAGGAAAAACATCTGCCGAAAAGCATTTTCGAGCCTGCGCAAGATGGATGTTTTCGTATTTTCAAAGTAGACAACTGATACATTGTAAAATATATCATCTTACCCCAATAGCTTTTAGTTCTTTACTGAATTGTAAATTAATATTGCATAGCCGATCCCGTAGGGAACTATCAATGATACAAAATGTGTACATGACAACTGAATGAAAGCATTTGAGCAGTAGTTTCTTTTGAAACTAATTATAACAGCTATAGCTTTAAATTAATTTTGTGTCCGTGGTTGAAGTGCTAAGCGCACGATTTAAATTGTTATCAAGTTAAAATTTCGTATAAACGTTAACTGAAGTCAGCTGTGTCACTCAATTGATACACGTGGGACGGTAACCAATATGCAGACATAACATACCCATGGCTGAAAAACATTACGGACATTTGCGTTTTAGAATATTTTAACGAACTGATAATTATGAGTTTGAAAGTAGATCTGAAAGCGAATTTGGAAAATTCGTTAGGCGTTAAACGTTCTCTCCATACAACGCCCCTTGTTATTAGCTTCGGAAAACTAGAGTGGGGTAACTAGAACGCGACAAAGTATGTCTTGGGTATATTACTTTCACAAGACAACAGTGCACTGGCATCTTCTCCTCCGTCGCCCTCTTCCTCTTCTTTGTGTTCAGGCTTCGTTGGCGACACACGCTTTCCTCTACTTTTTTTTTGAAAAAATGTTGCTCCAACAAAGGGGGGCTTATTAGAAAGGGAGGGGCTTATTATAGAGTGGGGGGGGGGGGGGGGGGGGGGGGGGATGGGGCTTAATAGAGGATTTACGTTATCTGTGCAAAGTTAGTAAATTTTCACCACTGGATTTATCGACTTGTATTTCGGTTTGTCACTGCATTTCTCCAATGTTTTCTTAGAACCTTTAGGTTCGTGATTCGGCAACGCAATACACACAGGAAGTAGCGTTGACATTTTTCGTTTGACCACCGCGTGGTACAGAACGATTTTATCGTGATGTTATGGAGTTAGGTCTGAATGAAATAGGGTATGTTTGTGCACTCTGGCCAGGAATTGGGTATGGTTTTTAGAAGAAGCAACGTTTTATCATTATTCATTGCTTCAGAAGTGCGGTTGATTAACATTGGCAATTTGAAGCCCTCCGCTTGTTTTACGTAACCCGCAGCAGTTCGTGAGTCCTGAATCAGCTGCGATCATGTATCTTCTGGTCTGAAATAGGGTATCAAATTGTGGGACAGGTCTGAAATAGGGTATGAAAGATCACATATTTTGGTCTGAAATAGGGCAAAGATTTCAAGAAGCGCGCCGCACACCCCCACCCAAATTTTCGGGGAGTACTCCACCCGCGGGATAAAACCGCACTTTGGGAGTTTTTAGGGATGAGACAATCAGATAAGAAAGAGAATCGAAGCAAATAATGTTCATTTCACATCTTTATTCATAGTAATGTTTTAAAACCTAATATAATGCATTATATTTTTATGCTACTATTAAAACAAACGTACAGCACAAATCACTTAATTTTGAAGTAATAATATACATGCATATCAATGACGAGGAAAAGTGTTTCATCATGATATCCAAATACCGGGAAGTGGGTTGTAAAAAATGTGGCGCATCCAAATTACTAACGGTTTGAGAAATCCTAAGGTATTTGTTGAGCATCATTTTCACCTTGTTCCGTTTATAATGCTGTACAAGGTGCTTTTATCTTGAGTCTGTGTCCCGGGAGGGGGGGGGGGGGGGGGGGGGGGGGGGTTCTCCCTTATACGGGATGTCCTAAACAGGGTATGGTCCCAGTTACTTTCGCGCTTGTGGCGACTTACCTTGTCGTGATTAGTATATTCACGCGAAGTCGTTTTCTTTACAAAGGATCAGTCTACCATTTTTTTAAAGCTCAGATCAATAACCACGCTCGAGCCGTGTCCTAGACAGGGTCCTAAAATAGAGGGTGTTGTCCTACACCGGGTAGGTATTTTCGTTTATTTTTGTCCTAAACAGGATCAGGGTCTCAGACCCTCAGCGGCACCCCTATACCCAAATATTAGTCAAGTACCCCCCCCCCCGGGGGGGGTCTGTGTACTGTGTATGAAATCCTAACGTGTTACCATTCAAATGAAAGCTATTGAGCAGTACTTTCCTGTGAAACTGTTTGTTACGTTGTACAAACAGTGGTTCTAACTTTTGAGTCTGTGGATGAAATCCTAAAGTGTGACCATTCAAATGAAAGCTACTGAGCAGTACTTTACTCGTGGTACTGTTTGTTATCCTGTACAAGGTTGTTCTACAGTGTAACTTTTGAATCTGTGGATGAAATCCTAAAGTGTGACCATTGAAATGAAAGCTATTGAGCAGTACCTTCCTGTGGTGCTGTTTATTATGTTTTACAAGCTGGTTCTGCTTTTGAGTCTGTGGACGAAGTCCTAAATTGTGACCATTCAAATGATTTAAGCTACTGAGCAGTACTTTCCTGTGGTGCTGTTTATAATGCTGTACAAGGTGGTTCTAACTTTTGAGTCTGGATGAAATCCTAATGTGTGACAATTCAAACAAAAGCTGTTGTATATTCTGGTATCGTTTACATTTATTTATTAAATAAGTAGCTGCATGGAAGTTGGTATAATTGAACTCTTTAATTGACAACTTTACAACTATTAGCCACCTTCCAAACTTCTTCGATATTTTCCTTTTGAATCATCTCTTGGGTTATTTTAAATGATTTCCTGCCAGCCTGTTGTGCATAAAATAAGGATTTGTCATGAATCCTGAGATTTTGCAGGGCATTTTGTCGTTTCATTGCCATTTTGAGTCTTTAGCATTTTGAAAGCTGATTTCCTGCCAGGGTGTCCCGCATAAAAGTAACGCCAGGATTTGTGCATAAAGGCAGGCTTTTTTTACGACAGTTTGTGTTCAGCATATGTTACTCTCTTGTCATCTCTTTGGATAAACAGTCTTCGGCATTTTAAATGCTGATTTCCTGCCAGGGTGTCCTGCATAATGCCATGATTAATGTGCATAAATGCTGGGTTTTTACGACATTTTGTGTTGAGTATAATAAAGTGCTACTTTCTTGACATCTTTTTGCTGGATGAACAGTCTTCAGCATTTTAAATGCCGATTAATCCTGCCAGGGTGTCCCACATAATGCCAGGATTTCAGCATGACTTACAGAGTCTCTTGTCATTTCTTTGGATAAACAGTCTTCGGCATTTTAAATGCTGATTTTCTACCCGGGGGTTGGGCATAGTTCCACGGGTAGGTAGCATGTGTTACTGGGGTCAGGTAAGTGTGCCTTTTTATGACCACTCGTCCCAACTGACTGTACAAAAATTGAGCATCTGGGGTCTGGAAAGTAACAAAGTGTCACATTTGTTAATCATTTACAAGTTTTCTAACAGTATTAAAAGTCCACAGATGCAGGTAGGAGTGAAGAGGGGAATTATATGGACTATTCAGTTTAAAAGTGATTGAGAAGTGCAAAGGATTTTTCATGCTTTTGGTATTCTTTGGGGGAAGGATTACCTGCCAACACTCCAATATCCATATTATCTGGGAGTCTCCTTGATACAGATGTATTTATATCTACCTGTCTCCCGAATAAGACAGCCAATCTCTTGGTATGTAATTGATAATTATGCATGAAGGTCAGGAATATTGGCAAAAACTAAAATATAAAAATCACATTCAAGATTGCTTTCCGACAGGTACATTTTCTATAAGTAGCATTGTTGACTGTTTCAGAAACTATTAAAACATAATTTTATTACAATTTCATTAGTTTTTTTTTCGTAGAAGTTCAAGAGAAAATCCTATCCCTAGCTCATTTAAGATGGCTGACAATGCACCCTTTGGATATACCCTGTACCCTTCGCATTTCTGCAGGAGGCAAGGAGTGGGGGAAGATGCTAATTTCCAGTATTGTGGGATAGTGAGATTCTGGCAGGCAAATTAATATTGCTTACATTTGAAATTATGGATTGTTTGCACAGCAGCCATGTTGATGTTCAAAACCAATACAAATCGTTTGCATAAAAATAAAGTTTTATTCTCAAAGGATGAAAATTTCATTGTTCTGACAATGGCCGACATGTAAACCACCAATTTGTGATGTATTTGATAAGATACAATGTACCTTTTAAAGGGACATATACAAAACGTGGACCCGATCCATCGTGGACCTGGTCCATGGACCACCTGATGGACCACCCCTAATTTTCGTCAATTTTTAATATGATATATATATATTTTTTTTTTTTTCTGAATTTTTCTGTCAGTATAAAGGAAGGACTACAGACTGTTGACAGGGTATGGTGTTCAATTTCATCAAGTAGCAACATCAAGACTCAAGACAAGTACATGTAGAACAAGAAGGACTGGACCATAGTCCAAAGCTACTATAATTTTATTATGGGATACAGACAATCCCATGTGCTTTTCTTTGGGATTCACTGTGCATGACTGCAATCAAGTAAATAATTAATACTGATAAAACAAAGCCTAGTGGGGTATAAACAAACACATGCATAAGTGATACTGATGAATGGTGTCTGAACGGGATAAAGATTGGTTTTGTTTGTTATTGTTTTTAGGCGCTTCGTGGAGACTGGCAAAGAGATGGTATTTTCATTCCGAGCAACCGCTCCGCTCCCCTCTTCCCTCCCCTCACCGAGAACTCAAAATGAAAACACTGCGCTTCGCGAGTATCCACGAAGCACCTAGAAACAATGAAAACAATCAGTATGGTGTCTTTGCGCATGTGTTTGTTTATACTCCACTAGGCTTTATTTTATCAGTATTTCTTGACTGCACATGTACAGCGAATCCAAAAGAAAAGAACATGGGATTGTCTGCATCCCAGAATAATTAAGTAGCTTGGGACTTGGCCCAGTCCTTCTTGTTCCACTCGCATTGAATGAAATCTGTGAGGAGAGCACTAAAACTTGACATGCTCCTGCCCCAACAGTACCCTCCAGGAATCGGACTGCGATAAAATGTCATGTCGGCAAAAGTGTAAAATTGCAATTACATGTACATTGATAGTACATGTAGGAAGTTAAATTACAGTCAAAACCGGTCAAGCGTTCCCACCAAGAATGAATTAATGAATTCATTATTGCAAATTTGATTTCATTACTCGTTTCAATAATCCGCTCTTCGAATAAATAATGCAAAATTCAAAATATGCCTCGATTCAAAAATCTACAATGAACAAATGGCAAAATTTTACGCAGTCAATCGCAAATTGATATAAACTCGTGGTTATTTGGGAAAATTCGAGGAAGAAGTCTAGCGAAAGCCATGTAATTGTTGATATTTTTTTGTATCTCCGAAAGCCTTCTCATACAGCGCTCCATGAATCTGATTTTTCCAATACAAGTGTTTCATTGTAACGGCAAACTATAGCCATAATAGTTACCATGCACTAATGCTTGAAAAGAGGAAAAGATTCCCAACAAAATGGAATATAAACCTACCTTTTCCTCACACGAGGACGACGGAGATCTTGCCGCCATCTTTGTTGACGAGTCGCGGTCAACCTGGTACTTAGTATTCCATATATAGCATAAACCTTTGGTTCATTAAACCAATCAAAATTCGATTTTTGAATCGAGGCTTATTTTGAATTTTGCATTATTTATTCGAAGAGCGGATTATTGAAACGAGTAATGAAATCAAATTTGCAATAATGAATCCATTAATTCATTCTTGGCAGGAACGCTTGACCGGTTTTGACTGTAATATAGATGTTGATCAACGCCATATTTATTTAAACTTAAGAATGTGTTTTAATACCGTCCTCAGTCTGCAGTCCATCCTTTATACTGACAGAACAATTTGGGAAAAAAAAATAAAATTGAGGAAAATTAGGGGTGGTCCATCAGGTGGTCTATGAACCGGGTCCACAGGGGTGGTCCATGGACCCGGGTCCATCATGTTTTGTATACGTCCCTTTTAAAGTTATAAACACGGCGTTTTTAATAAATTAATACATGTACGTGAAAAACATAAGCCAAATAACAAATTGATAAAGCTGATTTCGATTTGAAGAAAAGTCAATTTATAGGTCAAATATTAAAGTGCCCCTGTGATCAAATTCTTGATTTTCATTTTTTTACATTTTCGTGTACTATTAGACTTTCTTACTCATCTTGCCAAATTTCAATCCATTACAAACATCAGAAGTCATTTTATTTTAACATTTATTTCCGAGAATTTACGGCCGCCATTAATCAACCTTGTTCCAAGGCTTGGTTGCGAATGCGAGAAAGTGACGTCAAAGACTCAAACATACCTCACGGGTTGAAATTATAATAACAATCAGCATCGAAAATTGCACGAAGAACAAGTCCAAAGTTTTTGTTGCTTTTCGCGTGATTTTCAATACTTATTGTTATTATAATTTCAACCCGTGAGGTATGTTTGAGCCTTTGACGTCACTTTCTCCCATTCGCAACCAAGCCTTGGAACAAGGTTGATTAATGGCGGCCGTAAATTCTCGGAAATAAATGTTAAAATAAAATGACTTCTGACGTTCGTAATGAATTGAAATTTGGCAAGATGAGTGAGAAAGTCTAACTGTACACGAAAATGTAAAAAAATTGAAAATCAAAAATTTGATCACAGGGGCACTTTAAAAGGATAAATAAAGCTGTTTATACCTTGTGATCCTGTTTGGAATGTCTTGGCAACGAACGACTCTCGGGTTTATCTGGCTTGCTTTGCTGTCTTTCATGAGCTCGATAAGTCCGATCGCACACAGTTTCTTCTTCAGTCATTATTCTCTTTTTCTTTGTTGAATAGAGAAGATCCACGATTAAGAAAAAACCTCCTCAAAAGAAGAGAAAACAACTCAACCTTGTTCGAGCGAAGTCGCAATCTGACACAATCTGTGTCAACAAAGAATTGCCAGGCGTTTCTTTGGCTCCAGTCTTCTGACCGTGTGTTCAAGATGGCGGGAAGTTCACAACATCAACAAAGATTGAGTTATGTTCGACTCTTCAGATGAAACGAAAGCGGATTCTAGCTTCTAGAGCTACTAATGGGAACATATCGCCTATTAAAAGAGTTAAAGGAGAGTATAAAAAGTGATTTTCGAGGTAAGCCACGACACAACGTAAACTCTCAGTACATGTGCGTTGACGGGCACAACATTCATAATGCAGAAAAGTAAATTGTCGCGGAGAGGGGGAAGCCCAAATCAACTATCGCGCTATAGAAATCAAGAGCGAATAATCTAATTGTTTTGGTACTCTTCACAGACACTTTGAAAGCGCGAAGAAGCGGCCGCCATTAGGCTACTCACTTTCTACAACAGAATAGTTAGTGAGTATATATATAGCGCTGTAGCCAATAAGAGAACAGCATTCGTGATAGAACACTAGTAAATTTATACTAATTAATTAACAGTGTATAGAGCAGTTTTCAATTGACTGTCGAAAGTAATTACACAATTGCTTTGGTTTTGCATTGCTACGCTTTGTGATTGGCTAAAAAATCTCGCGCCACTTTCTCGACCAATCAGAAGTAAAACCAAAACCAATCGTGACTTGCTCGCACGCGTTTTCCCGCGCTTGGCGCCCGCGACATGTAATTGCTTCGAGCTCTGATTGGTTCATTGGATTGTTTACGACTGCTGTGATTGGTCAGAGTAATTACTTTGGTTTTGGTTTTACGACACTCAATTGAAAACTGCTCTATGTAATGGAGTTAGTTTCTAGAGAAACTGTGGTGCTGCGTCGGTGGGGGTGAAGCACAAGAATTTGGTTTTATCGACTGAGTCGATAAGGTAAATTAACCACCGTAAAAAGATATATGGATGTGTATTAAAGGTCCAAGACAAATGTGTCCAGCTTTCTCGAATCTTTTTACGGTGGTTAATTTACCTTATCGACTCAGTCGATAAAACCAAATTCTAGTGTATATGTAAGTTTATGTTGTACCTCTCAGATCTTGAAGAGAGGTGTAGTGAGGCTCAAAACAAGATCCAGTGTTTGGAAAAAGAAAACAATGCAGCAAAAGACCTGGCCAAACAGCTTCAAAATGAAAATGCCAGGTATTTGCACTAAATTTGAAGTTTTTCTGTTTAGCAGCAGTGATATTTTTTTGTGCAATAATATTAAACTTATACATGTATATATTGTGGTGCAATTTTATCCTTGGTGCAAATTTTATTTTCCTTTGTTTCAATTCATTATCATGCATTATCATGCATTTACCATACCCAAAAACAAAGGAAAATAAAATTTTGCACCAAGGACAAAATTGCACCACAACATATACACCTAACTGCAGAAACACTGTCATAGAAAATAGAAAAATTATAACAAATGGGAATTAATTAATCAATTACCTTAATTGTATTCTTAGAGGATAAAATAAGACAAATTGTTAAGAAATTATAATTATTTTCTATCACAACGTTTCTGCAATTACAGTGTAGGTGTATGTTTTTAACAAATATATTTCAGTTGGTTATTTATGTGTCCTCGATCTGATAAACAATGTTTGATATCATAGCACAGGGAAATTGTAGCTACTAGATATCCAACAGGTGGATTTCGTTCATCACAGGCGGAAATTTTTGGTAAAAAAAAGAGAAAGAGTTAAGCAGACACAGTTTTCCAGGCGGAAAAAATCAAGAAAACTCAGTCTTCAGGTGGTTATTTTTCCGCCTTCCTCCTATTATTTACATCCCTGTAGCATGGTCCAAACAGAGTGAGGAATTACGAGCGAAGCAAGTAATTCAGTAACTTGTTTTGACCATGCTATGGCATCAAGCATTGTTTGTCAGAGAGCATTTAATGGCCAAGTGACTAAAATCTATTTGCTTTTTACCATAATAATAAACATTTCACTTGGAACCATCATGTTCAATTTGGCCTTAAAATCCAGAGAAATGAACTTGAAAAAGGCATCAAACTCAATGAAACTTTTATCATCACGAAAACTTTTGATTTCACAGACAAGAAAACAATACTGTATGAGCTTTCAAGTCATTCTTATATTTACCTTTCTTTCCACTCCATAATGAGTGTATTTTCCTCTATGGCAGTGACGAAAGTTTGCTGATTGAAATCGAGCATTTTGCGTCCTCTTTTGTTTTGAATAAGTTTGCCTGGTTTTCAAAGTCCTTGAGTCCACATTACCATCCCAAGTACTGCTCCAAACGTTTGAGCTTTGACTAGGCTAGCGTGGATTTTTTACCTATAGCAAAATAATGTAATATTTCATTACAAACTGCTTCAATTTGCCGAAAATAGACAGAGTAAGCAGCTATCTTGCAAACGAAACTGGCTGAATTTCTTCTTGAAGCCAAACTCATTTCTTTTCCCTGCACACTAGCTGCAGGTGGCTTGATCAATGACGTCATTCATGGTTTGTACTCTTATAAACAATATGTGTAGCTCTCGTCCAATGAGCATGCACATTATATATTCAGGGATTAGGTTGATTTGAAGGTGAAAAAAGAACCACATGAGGACTGAGTTTTCTTGATTTTTTCCACCAGGAAAACTGTGTGTGCTTAACTCTTTCTCTTTTTTTAACAAAATTTTGTGCTTGTCATGAACAAAATTCCACCTGTTGGATATCTTAGCTTAACATCCCTGATGTTTTACAATGTATGTTTAAATTCTTATGATCTACACTGTACTTGTAGCAAAAGTTTTTCTAGAGAGAATTTTAGTGGAAATTAAGGTTCAATGGTAACAAATAGCTACTGCCTTCACCTTCTGTAGGCAGTAGCAAAAACTATGTAAAAATGGAGCAGCCTTCACCCCCCCCCCCCCCCCCCCCCCCATTTTCTCCACTCTCTGCTCCACCCACCCTTGTATAGGGTTATCCCCCCCCCCCCCCCAATTAAAACAAAATATATTGTATGATGCAAACTTTCACTCACCCCTGATCCTGGCATGTTCCTCCATTCTCATAGGCTTAACGGTGAAAAGGACTGCTTTTTTTCCTTTCAATTTCTGAAATCCCCAGTTATCCTGCTTTATGGCTCCATAACCCTTTTACTCCTGGGCAGAGTCAGTTATGGAGACATGTAGTGTAGTTCTAACTTTTGAGTCTGTTGAGAAAATCCTATGATGTGACCATTCAAATGAAACCTCTTCAGTAGTACTTTTGAATGGTACTACATGTATTTGTTCTAACTTTTGAGTCTGTTGAGGAAATCCTATGGTGTGACCATTCAAATGAAACCTCTTCAGCAGTTCTTTTTCATGGTACCATTACATTGTACATGTGCATGTAATTTTTCAATATTTTACAAAATGAAATTTGGGATTTTATTCTCTGGCACTCTTGGGTCAGTTAAAGGGATAATAAATTATTCTTGTTTAATTTACAGTCTTAAAAAATCCGTATCAAGATTACAAAAAGAACTTGCATACAAGGATGAAAAACTTAAAAGGTGAGGCAGAACATGGTTGTACATGTAAAACATCATCCATCCATTGTTGGATGATGCAGTAAAACCATTTGTCAACAAACACCCTACAGTACACTGTATTAAAGGTCCAAGACAACTGTATCCTGACTGGAGTCTGTGGTAATACAGTGTATACTGTATTAAAGGTCCAAGACAACTGTGTCTTGACTGGAGTCAGGTAATACACTGTATTAAAGGTCCAAGACAAATGTGTCCTGAGTGGAGTGGTAATACACTGTATTAAAGGTCCAAGACAAATGTGTCCTGAGTGGAGTGGTAATAGTTGTATTTAAGGTCCAAGACAACTGTGTCCTGACTGGAGTGGTAATACAAGTTGTATTAAAGGTCCAAGACAAATGTGTCCTGAGTGGAGTGGTAATACACTGTATTAAAGGTCCAAGACAAATGTGTCCTGAGTGGAGTGGTAATACACTGTATTAAAGGTTCAAGACAAATGTGTCCTGAGTGGAGTGGTAATACACTGTATTAAAGGTCCAAGACAAATGTTTCCTGAGTGGAGTGGTAATACACTGTATTAAAGGTCCAAGACAAATGTGTCCTGAGTGGAGTGGTAATACACTGTATTAAAGGTCCAAGACAATTAAATGTGTCCTGAGTGGAGTGGTAATACACTGTATTAAAGGTCCAAGACAAATGTGTCCTGAGTGGAGTGGTAATACACTGTATGAAAGGTCCAAGACAAATGTGTCCTGGGTGGAGTGGTAATACACTGTATTAAAGGTCCAAGACAAATGTGTCCTGAGTGGAGTGGTAATACACTGTACATGTATTAAAGGTCCAAGACAACTGTGTCCTGAGTTACATACATAGAATAGACCTTGTTTCTAAATTGACTGATAGTAAATGTGACAACTGCCTTTTATGTAAGACTTAGGTTAGATTTTAAATTGTACATATTATATATAGTTTTATTTTAAATTCTTAAATATTTTTTTAGGTAGTTTTTAGTGTCCCCAGTTAGTGGTTGTATAACTGCTATTTTAGATTTGACACATGAATAAAGGTTGTTGTTGTTGTTGTTTGTTGTTGTTGTTGTTGAGTGGTAATACACTGTATTAAAGGTCCAAGACAAATGTGTCCTGAGTGGAGTGGTAATACACTGTATTAAAGGTCCAAGACAACTGTGTCCTGAGTGGAGTGGTAATACTCCTTGTTGCTTCATGCTACAGAAACTGGGTTAACCTCCCTGTAGTGCGGGTTACCTGTGACTTATGGACGACGTTCCTTAGGAAAGACGTCTACTTAGAAAAGGAGTTTAAAAATCCCACTTTTGTTGCCCATTATTGTTTTGCTGTCACCTTAAGTCACCTGATTTACTTTTTGTCTTTTTGAGGGACACCTTGTTCTATTCTCTTTCACTATGTTCAGCCGAATGGAATGACGTGCTAAATGAATACAACTGTACTGTATATAGAGAGAGGCCGACCAGCCATACAGCGTACAAGCTTTATTTGATTTCATGTGAATTAAAACAATGTTTCATTTTACAATAAGTATCATAAACATTGTGTAAAACAAAAACTAGTCAATATTAATAAAAAACCAAATGAATGTGACTACACGTCAGATGCGAAAAAACTAGACGATGCCCAGAAACATTGTTCTCCAACTGCATGTTATGCAAATAAAAGGTATTGATTAATTGATTGATTGATGGAATATCAGTAAGCAGGGGGTGAGTGGGAAGTGAGCTTGTAACTGGTGGCATCAATGGGTGAACCTTTGTGGAAACAATCAATAAGACTATAGCTATGAGTTAATCTAGGGACTGTTTTTTTTAAATAAGGTTATTCTACTTCCAGGAAAAGTGAAGAATCACACAATAAGGATAGCTGGTGGAGCCGATTTCGTGACACAAGTGAGCGTAGATTCAAAGGTACTGTACTGCTGTATTTCTTGCTATACATGTACAAATGCATGTATGTCACATAATTTATATTCATTAACCTTACATGTACACTGTACGCTGTACACTGTACAGCCCTTTATATTTTTGTAAATAGTCTGTAGCAAGTAGTTATACTGACTGACAGTGTGTTCACTAAGGGTGTACGATGACATAGTTTTACGGTATTGAACTACATGTATCAATATCATTGTGGTAGTTAGTGTCGCAACAGTGAGCTATCGATAGTAAAATCAATTATTGTTAACATCACTTTTTCAGCATGTATATTTTTTTTTTTCTTCACAGCAATGAAAGATTATGGGACCTTTCCTCCTCACATTCTTGAAAAGTTTGTCAATAGAGATATTGATGAGTTGATGTAAGTAACCTTGTATACAAATACAGTGGAACATCTACTTTAGGACACCTCATTAAGAG
Organism: Dendrophyllia cribrosa; assembly: GCA_024195265.1. Lineage (NCBI taxonomy): Eukaryota > Metazoa > Cnidaria > Anthozoa > Scleractinia > Dendrophylliidae > Dendrophyllia > Dendrophyllia cribrosa. The sequence goes on along the minus strand of JAJLRJ010000011.1, from coordinate 31,770,928 downwards.
GACACCTCTATTAAGGGACACCTCTATTAAGGGAACACCTCCATTAAGGCAGGGCTCGAAATTGAAAAAAATTCTCAATCGCAATTTGCGAGTAATTCCTAAAATTTAGTCGCAAGTTCGAAAATTTTAGTCGCAAAAAAAAAATAACTAACCACTACTACCGGAACCGGAAATGATAAATTTCTGTGAAAGTCTGAAAAAGTGCGCCCGTGATACACTTCTTGGAAACCGCATTAATGGAGCATGAAATCGAGGATTAAGTCACGCAATATTCAACAAAAATTTCCCAGGATTTTTCGGATAAAATTACAACTACCAGTTACAAGTAAGACACGAGACTGTTGAGTATAATTCCTTTATTAGCTAGGCCATAAAACAGTCGCAAAATCGCGACTAATAGACAAATTTTAGTCACAAAAGCGAAATCTTTAGTCGCAAATGCGCCCGATACAGGCACAATTTCGAGCCCTGCATTAAGGGGACACCTCCATTAAGGGGACACCTCCATTAGGGGGACACCTCTATTAAGGGGACACTTCCATTAAGGGGACACCTCTGTTAAGGGGACACCTCTGTTAAGGGGGCACCTCTATTAAGGGAACATATCTATTAAAGGGACACCTCCATTAAGGGGACACCTCTGTTAAGGGGACACCTCTGTTAAAGGGACACCTCTATTAAGGGGACATATCTATTAAGGGGACACCTCCATTAAGGGGACACCTCTGTTAAGGGGACACCTCTATTAAGGGGACACCTCCATTAAGGGGACACCTCCATTAAGGGGACACCTCTATTAAGGGGACACCTCCATTAAGGGGGACACCTCTATTAAGGGGACACTTCTCCTGGTCACTGCTAGCAAAACTCTCATATAATATTTCTAATAACATATGTATCACAAGGCTGCAAATACATGTAACAGCCAGTCATCAGACAAATATCCAACAAATATGGCATTCTGACTGGTGAAAGGTAAGTCTGGCCTAACAAAATGACCAAGAACAATCTGAAATGAATTAATCTCAAATTTCCAGGGAAGAAAATTAGCAGACGGCGAGTGTGAAATATTCTTGGGCGAGTAAAAAAAGTTACATTTGTTGGTGCAGTTCTGAAAGTCACTCACCCAAATGGCGAGTGCTGTCAAAATTAAGTTTCCAGCCCTGAATTTCACTCAGTGGGAAATAGGTGGAACTAATATTACTGTAACATGTCTCTTGTTGCCAAACATTCAATAGACACAATCTACAATGTAGGAGTGTTTTTGTGGCATTGCAAATGATAAAACAGTATGCATATATAATAATTATTAATGTAATTGGACACCTAAGTTGTGCACATGTCAACCAGTTGCACTTGAATGGGTTCTTTCTTGCTGCTTTTCTTCTACTTTCAAACTGATAAAAATATACTAGAAATTTTTAGTACAAAAGAGTTCACATACATATTTGTAGACTTTTTAATCTTGAATTTGTTTATTGATGCAATTAATTAGTAATTGAACTTCGTGACGTACAATTCTGGGGAAATTGTGTTCGTAATTTCAAATCCTCCTCGCGCTTTGCGCTCGGCCGATTTGAAATTACTCGCCTGATTACTCCCTGAATTGTACTCCCCTCAGTCCAATTACAGTAACTATCACTTATTAATTAAAAGGGACACCTCTATAAAGGGTACACTTCTCTTGGTCCCGATGGTGTTCCCTTAATGGCAATTCCATTGTAATAATAAAATTATTGCTCGAGATCTCGTTGTGCAGATTTTTTTTTTGTTTGGCCTGAAACAAAGAAAAAACAAAAACAAAAAAAAACGTAAGTTTACCAAAAATCTACTAAGGCAGTATATTTATGTGGGCACAAGATTCCGTCATGCTGTCACTGTAGAATTTTTTTTGTCAGTAAAAACATTAAATGTTAAGTTTAGGCCATAGGGTGTAGAATGTAAATAATTGTTTATTGTGAGAAATTATTATAATGGTTACTATTTATTGCAGGAAAGATATCCCTAAAAACTGCATTTCTCTGAAAGAAAGAGAAATCGGTATGAAACATACTAGAAACCTAACCACACTCAAAGGCAAAAAGAAGGTTCGGTACAACATAGTGTCAAACACTAGATCAAGTGCAAAGGAGAAGAAAGAGAAATATTGTTATACAGATCACATGCAAGTCTGCCAAGCCAATAACAGCGACAACAGTTTTGACGAGAATTTGTTTTCTGACCCCAATGAAAGTACAAAACTTTACCAGAATCAGGTTCCTGTGCAGGGCGAAAGTGGAAAGGTGTCTGTCTCTGACGAACTGTCTGTGCATCAAAAGATTCTGGTGCCTGAGACTGAGGAAGTGCACTATTCCCTTCAGTGTGAGAATGACAAGGTATCTGCCACTGATGAAGTGTCTGTCCATCCAGAGATTTTGGTGCCGGATACTGAGGATGTTTATTCAGAAGAAGTTTATGATGGTCTACATTGCACTATAGGAGCTCCTTCTGCTGCAAGCACCCCTCTGGCTGCAGCTAATTCACCTAGGTTTGGCTATGATAATGATGATGATGGCAATAATGTTAGCACTGGTATTCTGGGTGGTGCAACCGACAAATCGCCCACTGATGACTCTGTGAATCTTCTAACAGCTGATAAGACTCAATTGTCTCATTTGCCAAAATCAGATTCACAGTACCCTGTTGACCTGTCATACACCCAGCCCCAGTCACCAACCATTCCAAGCCGAACACAGTCACTACAACAAGACTTGAATCTAACAGCAGATTGTTCAGTGTCCCTACTACCTCATGGCATGAAATGTGAAGAAGTGCAATCCAAAACTGATTTTAAATCAGAACAGAATGCACTTAAGGACTGCGTTGACACAGTATTCATAAATACAAAAATCGTTGAACAGACTAGTTTAAAAAGAGATGAAAATACTAATAAACATACAGAAAAAGTGACAAAACAAACGACATTGGATAACAAGCTTTTGAAGGTAAAGGCAACCGTAGGTGGAAAAGATGTCAGTGTCGGCAAGAGGAAATGGGAGGGTTCGGATGAACACGATGACTTTACATGGTTCAGTGAAAGTACACAAGTAAGTCTGAAATGTAGGGTACTGTTTTGAAGTCTAGGGGGGATGCAAGGAGGGGGTGGGGGGTATATCCAGGATAAGTGTAAACCTACAAGGGGTGGGAACCCAAAGAAATGTAGGGGACAGGGGTGGAAGACAAGGATAAGTATAGGGTAGCCTGCGTAGCAGGTGTCGGGAAGAGGAAAACTGGGGAGAGAAAGAAAAGGCGCCTTCAATAAAGACCCCTTTCTGTTCATTTCTGCAGATGCTGGCAGCTGCATAATTCTGATTGGCTAATTTGTGCTGGGCGGTAAACATAGTAAATTCCCACATGAAGTCAGCCAGGTGTAAAAGCGTGCTCCAGTTTCTGATTGGTTCTTATTGCAGGGGTTCTTTCCCTTTTCCCCTCTCTTTTTTCTCGCCCCCTCCTCTGTTTCCATTTACACCTGCCACACAGGCTAGCATAGGGGAACAAGTATTGGGAACCCACTGGAAAGTAAAGGGAGACAGAGGGGTGACAAACACTCGAGAAAAAATTTAGGGGTACGGAGGGGTGGGGTCCTGTGAAAAGTGCAGGGGGAAAGGGGGGTAGAACCCTAGGGGAAGTTTAGGAGGAAAACCTGTGGTGGGAACTCAGGAGAAGTGTAGGGGAACAGGGAGAAATGTAAGGGAATTGGGGTGGGAACCTGAGAGAAGTGTTGGGGGAAAGATATGTTTAGGAGGAATGATGGGGGGAGAGAGGGGGGGGGGGGGGGGGTGGAACCACAGAATAAGTGTAGGGGAAAAGGGGGCTGGGTGGAACCCCAGGATAAGTGTAGGGAGAACGGGGGGTGCAACCCCAGTAGATTTTTTAGGGGGAATGGGGGGGGGGGACTCCAGAATAAGTGTAGGGGAAAAGGGGGGGGGGGGATTTGTGGAGGTTAAATTATTCCAGTTTTGCCTGCATTGCCTTTAAATTTACCTCTAGGATGAGCCAAGTGTGTTTAAAGTGCCCATAGCGCCACCTCCCAAAACACCGGAAGTGATTCCTTTGGAGGAATTCCCCTCTCACGTCACCAGAAGGAAGTCTTGCAGTACCCCTCTAACTATTAGTGGTGACATAACAGGGCTTAACAATAGCGGCATGGATCAGTCTGCTGACCTGTTTGACAATATGGATGATCAACGGTCACCAGGTAAAATAACTAGGCAGGAACAACTCTGAATCCACCACAGGCAAACCTAGATTTGGGGAGAAAAAGAAAGAAAGGAAAAAAAAAAAGAAAAAATATGTTTGCATAGTTGTTGCAAGACAGCTACATTGTAGCCAGCTGTTACTCAAAATTGAAATGTACAAATATCCGTGCATCATTTTTGTGCTGAATAGAGTTTATCTTTTAGGTATTTTAATAGTAAAGTTTTATTTCATATAACGTATGTGAATATTTCATTGTTTTTTCTTAAGAGGATAATTGCCAAGAGCTGGAACCGTTGACTTAAAATCCACTGTCGTTCCTCAGTTATCTAAAAGCGACTTTTCTTGTTTCATTGTTTCGTTTGTTTTTCTGTGTTTTTTTTTTTTTTTTTTTTGTTACTAGACTTTCATGATGAAGAAAAAGAAAAAGAACCTTCCCTGGAAAACCGTCAAAAGGAAAATGTGTCATCAAACACAAATTGTAACACTAACCCGGGATACAAATACGTGGAAGTTGTGCGGAAAAAAGACGAGAGAGCCAAGCTAAACGGCTACAAATGCCGTGATTGTCAAGAGGTATTTGGCCTGAAATCCGAAATGAAATCCGAAATGATTCCACTCCGTCTAGAAGATGGAGATTCCTTATTTCCTCCCTCGTAAACGCCCCCACTCCACCCCCTACTCCCCCTCTTCACGTTCCACCCTTCCTTACTCCCATCCATCATTCTGTGTGAATGAAGCTTCTATTGCCAGCAAAACGGACTTGAACGTTCGAATCTTTTTCTTAGTTTCTACTCCTGAATGAATGGGGGCTATACCAACAGGACACCATATTTTTAGGTGAGGTGGGGGGGAGGGGGACAGAAAGAGTCCACCAGTCTTTTTGTAAACGGCGGGTCCTTTCCGAATTCCGTAGTTTTGACAAATAAAGTAAACAAAGCTGATTTTACCTAAAACACCTAACGCGACGACGACATGGTACAGCCCAAACTGAAAGCCAAAAATTAATGCAACCGTGGACAGGTGCAGTAGACAATTGGCGTTCGCCCTGGTTGTTCCATCTTGCTGCTTCACCGTGCTAACGAGACCCAACCAGGTCGAAACAGCTGTCCACGGTTGCATTTTGGCTTTCAGTTTGGGCTCTTTCAGTTTGTCGTTGTCGCGTTAAGTGTTCTACATTGTATCAGCATTGCTTACTTTATTTATATTCACATTTTTGGCTGATGAGATCTTCTCCAGATCCTACGTCCACCAGCAGCATTTTCGTTCGCGCTCCTTTGCCACTTATTCATTGATAGTTTTGACCATTTTCATTAACAAATCATTTTTTTTTTTTGGTGTGTTTGTGTTTATGACGTAACTCCCATGCCTTTTCTTTTTCAGTACTACCAAGGTCTTAACCTTCCTGAAGAGGAACTCAAGAAGCGATTGAAGCACTGCTCTCGCCATAGAGCCAGGTTCTCACCTCCCCCCGCCACCCCTCCCGGATTCTGGAACCTAAGTTTCCCTGACACGCAAGAATACATGGACAAAGGTTACCTAAAAACTGAATCTCAAGCTCCTGCGCCGAAGAGACTTCGAAGAGCTCGCCGAAATAAAATCGCAAAGTGACATAGGGCTGTGGGGCGATCTCATTGAGATCCCCCCCCCCCCCCCCCCTCCTCCCCCTGTTGTTATATATCGAAAACAAAAAAAACTCACTTCATCTTCATCTTTCTGTTAACAATACATGACATATATATAGTAATAAAGTTCAAATACTGTTTTACACATCACTGTGTACGTAATATTTGGTTATCTTTGTTTTTAATAAAACGCAGCAAATGTTAAAAGCAATTTAGAGGAAGCATCGAGCATATAGATAGCCATATTTAAGAGTCGATAATTAGATAACAATTTCGAAAAAAAATACGCTTCTTCGTTTTCTGCAAATCGAGCAGGTGGAACACATTCATTGAGATTCCCCATGGGGCGCTAGGGTAGGGCGATACATACCAAACATCACAAAGAAAACGAGAATCAAGAAATGCACACAGTTGAAGTTCCGTTTGCGCACACCCTTGGGAAGCAGAAACAGTGTACGTAACTGCAGCTGTCCGCTTACGGGAATGATTCTCGTTAGAGAAGAATTCAAGGCAGCCGTAAGTAGAGCTGTCCGCTTTCGATAGCACCCGCTCAGAAAGCTTTGGCTGTATAGACTTTGTATGGACTAAAAACACAATGGACTTGATAATGAAGCAATACAGTGTATGAAGCAGTGCTGCACACCGCAACCATGATTTTGGCGCTTTTATTATTATTATTATTATTATTATTATTATTATTATTATTATTATTATTGTTGTTGTTGTTTAGTCGTATGATCGATATTTTGCGCTTTTCTTTTTCTTTCTTTGTATTTTCATACGCAGTAATTCGTGGTCGGCACTTTAATCAAAGAATTGTTCTATTCTAGCTTACAAACCAACTCGGAGCTATAACGCCTTCGTTAGCTATTTATCATGTCATGTCCGGTGCGTCCTTGAACGGTTTAAAAACATTTAAATTTACAAAACTTCCTGTACGCTTGGAGACGAGAACGAGGTGCTTCTTTAAATAGAAATTCGTCTCCGTCAAATATTTTAAGGTAGTTTTTTTTTGTTTTTTGTTTTTTTGCAAAGATTGTTTTGCCATATTTTCATTTTCCCTACCAAGTTAGCAATCGTTAAATTTGACAAAGGGGGGGATCCAGTTATCCCTTATCTATGTAATTATGAACACATTTATCCCTTATCCCTAAAAGTATCTCTATTGGAATTTTCCCCAACAAATGCAATTAATATCTTACTCATGTTTACCTTTGAGAATAACTGATTGCATACCTCAATAAATAATGCAGCGGTTGTCTATATTCCACTGCCGGGGATAGCGACTGTATATCCAGTGTATAGCTTGACACTCCCTTTTTCTTAGATCTGCAGATTCTTAAGTTAGCTTCGTAGTATGCCACGTTGCAGAACATAATTACAAAACACTACTTGATAATAAAAAGGTTTAGGCACCTATCTTCACGTCCAACTCGTTAAAGGTTACATTATAAACAGCGGTTAAAAATTGTAATTTTGTTCAATCAGACTCGATGAATAATGCTAAAAATCGCATTTTCTTTTCTGCATGAGAAATAATTCTCTTTTGCTTTGAACATCTTCTAACTTGTTTGTATTTTTAAAGAGAAGTCATACCAATCCAAACAAAAGTAACGCAAAAAGGAAAAACAAATATCCTGCACGGAACGAAACAACAGCTGTGGCTGCCTTAGATCATGAGAGAGAATCAGCAAGCATTGCAACCTAAACAGTCTCAACATTCAGAGATGACACAATGGTAATAATGACGGTGGAAACTATATTCAGTGTTAGTTGGAGTTCGATTATTGGTTCTTGGTTAAGTTTGATGTCTGGTTAGAATGATTATTTTCGTTTTGTTGTTAATCAATGAAAGTTAGTAGAAGACTTAGTTTGAGCTGTTTTTTGTTCCTGGCTGATCTTGAGCGTCTCCCTGATCTCGTTACAACTGGGGAAGTTTCTTTGTCTGACTGACTGCATGTCGTCGTCCTGTTCTCTTTCCTCTTCAACTGCTTCAGAAACAGTCCATGTGTCACCGTTGCCGAGAGCGTTATATTTTAACTAGTAGACAGTAGTACACTTCATCACTGAGAACAATTGTGTCATCTTTTCTGACAGTTTAAAACAATGCTAAGAATGTTGGCTTTCTGGAGCTCACCTACCGCAGCTGTTTCCACAAATTGACAGGGAAGCACGGGATCTTGTGCAAAGTACGTAACCTTCGCTGTAGCGTTCTCTGCAGCATGCAGCTTTTCGTTAAGTATGGCTAGGGAGTAAGGTGGCGGCAGCATTATTCGTTGCTTGGAACGTTTACCCAGGAAGTGACTCCCCTATAAAAATGACTGGGGTGCTCGTCGGAAAATATCGAAAAACACCCTAAAAGATTCCAGAATTTCGTTTGATAGGCGTGACTCAAACATTTTTACTCCTAAGGGGTACCAACTTTATACGACACAAGACATAATTCTGTCATTCTTTTCCAGCTCAATACTCTAAAAGGTACCGCGATAATTCTAACCATGGTCATCATTTTAGATTTCAGTACCCTAAGCGGTACTCTAAAAGGTACGACGAGCACACCGTCATTTTAATATCAGAGTAATATCAGAGTAATATTATTTTAATATCAGAGTCCCCCCACCCCCGGGCCTTTACTCACACAACCAACAGTACCCTCCGAAAATAAGGACCTCTGACGTAGTGGATTTGCTAGGAGCAATCTCTTGCTCAAGAGCAATGGCTTGTTCTGCTTGCGCAAGTCCTGAGAAATCCACCAGCTTCGGATCTGTTTCTTTGTTCTCGTAGCAGTTCAAAGTTAACGTACCGGCAGAGTCCTTTGTGGTTATGTTTCGTACAGTTTGTTGTCAAACACTTTGCCCATGCTCCGCCCTCCCCATTCCCATCTCATCCAGTTGTTGTGTCGTCACTGTGGAATTTCTGCAAGGTTTTGGCATAGAAGGGAATTGAGCGAATGGTAGAAACCCAATTTGCTTGGAGTAGTACGACGAGTCACTTGTGTAATATATGTAGATAGATTTTGTAATGCGCTTTATATACTCTCTCGCTGCAGAGGAAAAACGATGGGCAAAATGCAAAACGAGAGGCATACCATTGTCTTGCCTCATTTCTGCAAAAAGATTCTCAACCACGAGTGTTGTCAACGCTTTTAGGTTGACACTGTCAAGAAGCGGCGGGGAAATTTCCTGAGGGGGAGCAAAAAATCCCATCAAGTGTTTGTATTGTCAGCTTGATGTTATTTATAAACGAAGGACCAGCAAATTCTGTAAATTATGTAACTAAACGACATTTAATTGCATCGAAACTTACCTATTAGTTCGTGCTTATCCAGTAGAAGGGTTATTAGAGCGACTTTAAATTGTTCATCGGTGTCGATAGAAACTGATATCCTTCCACGTGGAAATTCTGGTTCCGCTGTTAATCGCTTGCATTGTAATTTAACTTTGTATTTTGAGACTCCGATTTCCTTGGCTCTTTGGTCCAAACCACACGGTTTCAGGCACCGAAGGAATGACGAAAGATTTTTTTCTTCTATTTGGTCAAAAAAGACCACTTCATTGCCGGCTTCTCATCGCTTTGTTCAGTTTATAAATATATGCCATAACTTCATGCAGTTCTTTGTTCTTTTAGATGTAAATAGTTCGTAATGTAATATAGTGCACGACTCCACAAGTTTTCTAGCTTTAATACCCATCGTGATTAAAGAGCATATGACACGAAATTTTTTTCTTCGGTTTCTTGTAGTTCAATATGTATAAAAAACGATTTCACGCTTTTACAGTGCTTGAATTTTCTAAAAAGCCTTTTTTTCGCCTTCAAAATACGCGCTTTTCAGCCTAAAAAGTGTCCCGGAGACTGGGATCTAGTTTAGACCACGCGACGCAATTATGACGTCAGTTCGTGTACATCGGCCATGTGAGTTCTATTACAAATGTTGACCTCAAATCCTCAATGTTGAGCGATTTGTAGGATTCGTCGACGTAGGAATTGACTGAAGGCTACATGGAAGAAGAAGAGAAACCAGGAGAAGAAGTGTAGGTTGTTATTGGCGAGATCGAACGAATAATACGAAGAAGAACCGGTCGCTTACTCTGGGTGTTCATGTAAACAGTGCTGGAAAACCTTTGCAGGCACCCTCGAGGTTTTTGTTTTCAAAAGAATACCACTACTACTCGCTTTCGATGGCTCAGTCGAAACAATATGCTAAATTCCGTACTGAGAAACACAACAGTCTTGTTTTCGTGGCTCAGGGATAAAAATGGAAAGCCACACCGGCAATGAGGAGCGAGTGACACTAACAACAAAAATGAATACAGATCTCTAAAACACTGTTACATTTCAACCATTAGCTAGAAATACATTTGTATTTTATGAAATAAATTAACCCATTACTCTGTACTAAAATATAAGCTTTGTCTCAAATTTGCATTTCACATGGTTTTCCTTTTCTTATTTTTTTTTGTTTTCGGTAAGCTTACTTGGGGATAGTTTTCAAAAAAATGTGCTATAAAGCTGGATCTATCTTTCTCTTATACCACTATTTTCCCTAAGTAAATTCCCTGTTGTTGTTGAAAAAAATAATTATTTTAGCCGTGTTCCACAAAATATTACCTGCATAAGGCCTGGGGCTTATATGCCACCAACAATAATTTGAACATGTAGACACAAAGGTCACTAGCCTGCGAATACAGCCGCCTCTCATCGCTCCCGGCCGCTAACGGCGTTCGCGCGAGAGAGCGTCTGCGATTTACTTTGAGAAATTCCATACTGATGACGTAAATCACCCGTCGCTAATCTCGTATAATTATAATAATATGCATGCGGTGAAACCAACTGAAATGAAAGTTGTTGACAGGCCCATCACAAATCCAGCTAGCGCCTGGCGTGTTTGTTGTGACCTTTGTTCACTTGGGTTTAAAGTGTAGTTTGATTTTTACAGTTTAGCCCTGATCAGTATGTCTTTTAAAGATCTACCCCTTTTGTATGAAACAAGGGGAGGTTCTTTATAGATCCGTCTGAGCAAAGATTGTGATTCATTTGTCCATGAGGATGTAGGCACACAGGGTTGTATTGTGTTACAAAGGATAACATTTCCTTGCGCGCAGTGGTTTATTATTTCTGTTTCCATCTTTGCCGTGAAAATATTGGCGAAAGAAACTGCCATTTTCGACTCCGGCCATTGCGGTGCCATGAATCTAAAGGTAGTCTTTCCGCTAAAAGCGGACTGATGATGATAATTACGGTATTCTTCTTCCCATTTATCGCCGATAAATGTTCATTCATCCAGACGTGCACGAGTGGCGCCGTTTGAAATATCAGTGACTTGCCATATCCGGTCGGTAAATTGACAAAAGTAGCAAAACCTCTTCACCGCAGATAAAACTATAAAAGCCTGAAACTGACTTGCTTGTAACATCAAAACATTAAAAATAGGACAAATAGATTGAACGCAGAGTCGTACTTTTTCAAACGACAGACAAGATTAATCCTCGCAACTGGCGATTGAGTTACAACACTGCATAATTTAAAGCATAATTGTGTAAAATTATCAAGTTGGCCAATCAGCGCTCCTGTCTTGATGCGGGACAGATTTTCGTCATCAGTATGGAATTTCTCAAAGTAAATCGCAGACGCTCTCTCGCGCGAACGCCCCTAGCGGCCGGGAGCGATGAGAGGCGGCTGTATTCGCAGGCTAAAAGGTCACTGGCAAATCATAGTTATATATATACCAATTATTATTTATTGTGCTAACCCTATCCAGCATATTAAATGTTGAAACAAAGAGTTGTTTTGATTGAGAAAAGTTGTATGATTGAAACTCTGACTTATTTGTGCTATTAGCCTTATTTTCATCTTGTCTGTTGGAAATGAAGATTTCTCAGAGCAGCTTGTAACATGGTTGTTTTCGAATACTTGGGCTGGGACAAAACTAGACCCATAGCATCTTGTATACAGTGTACATGTATATGCCACTGACCATTATAATACCGGTAATTCAATTTTAAGATTGAAAGCCACTCATCGCATGGCCTGGGTATTCCACTGCACAAGCAAGAGAACAGCATGGCCTTTACACCAGGCTGAAGTGAAAGTTTTGCTTGATATGTACATGTAAATGACAATAAATAAATAAAAATCATCTTTTTATCACCCAGATACTTCTTATTTCATCAGAATAAAAAAAAACACTCGACCTTTAGGGGACAGGGAAGTAAACCATTATGATATGAGGACATTTCACAAAACAGATGAGAAATACAGATTAGTGTTTTCTTCTATGGGACACTGCTCGAAGACAAGCATGATATCTAAGGTTTTTTTCCTGGGGATAGGGGTTTGGTACAACCAAGGGCGTTTGAATAAAAAATGACCTGTCAGGAGTTATTCTGATACCTTTTAGGGTTTTAAGCCAGAAAATATGCTGACAGGAAATATGCTTAGGGGTAAAACATGATGTGAGCCAAACTCACAAAACAGGTCTCTAGTACCTTTTAGGGGTTCCCTTTAAAATTTCTAATGATCACCACTGTCCATTTTATGTGGGAGCCCCCCACCCTATAGGGTATATGTCTGGCCAATTCTTAGTTAGAATCCATGGGTACTCCTGACCATCACGCATTACAAGATATATAGGTTGCGGTAAGTGTGGCCCCAGCGGTTATGGAGTTTGAGCATCATCTTTAGCTTTGCAATGTGGTGTCATGAGTATTGTGAGAATGCATGGAGTAATTGGCATGAAAAATGGAAACCTTTTAGGGTTAGTTCCCCAAGTAAGTATAAGACAAACTCATATAGCTATTTGTCCATTTAAAGCACCCTGTAATCTTTTCTAAATATCCCTTTGTGCTATTGGTGTACTTGCAACACTGTGACTGCTGTTGTGGACACAAAACCATTGACCAAAATACTCTGAAAACCATTTTGAAGGATAATATAAAGATGCACACTCAAGATTTATACTTGTTACAGTACTTTTAACACTATACAGATTAGGACCTACAGTGTACTCCTTTGCAGCTGTAGACAACTAAATTGGACACAACTATTATAAAAAATATACAGATTTAGGCAAGATACAATAATAATTATTTTAATAGGAAAGAGAATTGTTTGAAATCCCTATACTAATGGAAGTATCTTCTGAACCAGAATATTTTCTGCAGACAAATGAAGGAAATAATTCTGAAAAGCACCTTGTTTAGTCTAATTAAATATGGCAGTGTATACTGTTTTGTCATACTATATTTAAGAAGGTTTTCGATTTATATAATGAGTATAAACAAGATGCATGCTCTTTGGGTTTTTTATTATTTTTTAGTCTGAACCAGACCCAACATGATTAAACCAGATCTAGAAAGAATCCTCATAATTCAACACCGCACCTTCGCTAAAATTATCTCATTTCCAAGCGGGCTTCTTCGTTTGTGGATCCTACGTGAGATAGCGATCAAAGTGTGCATGCCAAGTCGCCGCGAGTCGAGCTATAAAGAAGCAGTGTGGCATGTGGTTGCTCTCGGATTCGAAGAAGTCTGTACGGTTTTGTTGGAGAAATCGAACTCAGTTTACTATACCTGTCGGATAGGAAGAAAAGTAATGCACTGTTTGGTCCGAAGTTATGAATTGCTAGAGCAAATTGTCTTTTTATAGGCGCTCAAGCCAAGCATTTTTTTCCAGTCTTTCGGTCTTTCCTCTCTTTCCGCCATGTTTGTTTTCAATGAGGTGTACACGTTTTTACGTCACAGGGCATGTCACGTGATCTTTTGGCCGCGCGATGGCGGGGACACTTTTTAAGCTAAAAGCGCGTATTTTGAAGGCGAAAAAAAAGGCTTTTTCGAAATTTCGAACACTTTAAAAGCTTGTAGTCGTTTTTTATACATATTAAACTACAAGAAACCGAAGAAAAAAATTTCGTGTCATATGCTTATTAATAAAGGTTACTTACGAATGTGACGTTTAATTGCTCTCGCAAGCAAGTTGCTGTATGCGGCAATGCGGAAAGTAATAAAAACACCGATCCTCTATCGCGCAAACTAAATTATACTGTAGTAATCGACGCCAATTCAAAAGAAATCAGAGTGATTTGGGTATTCTTGAAAGTGAAATCAAATTAAATCAAATCGCTATGAAATCGCCTTACGTTTGTTTAACAGGCGCTTCCAAATCGGTGTTTAAATCGCTGCAAAACATATCCAAATTAGCCAGAACAGAATCATCCTTATCAGTTTTAGACGGCTAAAATATAGAACTCTAACAAACTTATTATAATACTGCTGTCATTCAATAACTCATGACTCCTAAATATAAACGTTTATAACGTTGTCTGTACTGCAGGTAAGCAAATGTTTCTCGTTTTTAACGAGACTAACGTGTTCCAAACTAAAATGTGTTTTTCCAAAATTGCAAATTTTGTCAAGAACTGCCTATATAGCACGGAAGAAATGTGAAATTCCGCGCTAAACATGAAAACCTGACTGCAAGTAAAATATTTGTTGGAGGAAATCACTGGTAATATGCCTGAATTGTGGTTTAAAACGTTTGTTGAAATGATGTATATTTTGTCTGAACCCAATTTTACACTAAAAAGCCACAGGTAAAAACTACTGGTAATGGTTGGAGACCAATTTTCACCAGAAAAATTGCAGTGGAGATTAAAGAGTCTTGACTAAGAGTTAAAATGGGTCTAAAAATTGCATTCCATTTCATTAAAATTACACTGATAAAAAACCATGGTCGCAAAAATTCTGCAACTTAAAATAAATTCAGTTAAAATCTATGTTAATACACCGAATGACTCATGTATGCAGAAATTCTGCATCTTTAAATAAATTCAGTCACAATCCATGTTAATAGCACCGACCAACTCGTGTATGCAGAAATTCTGCATCTATGAATAAATTCAGTCCAAATCTATGTTAATAGCACCAAATGACTCATGTATGCATCTTTAAATAAAATTAGTCAAAATCTATGTAATAGCACCGACTAACTCATGTTCGCAGAAATTCTGCATCTATGAATAAATTCAGTCAAAATTTATGTAAATTGCACCGAGTGAATCATGTACGCAGAAATTCTGCATCTATGAATAAATTCAGTCAAAATTTATGTAAATTACACCGAGTGAATCATGTACGCAGAAATTCTGCATCTATGAATAAATTCAGTCAAAATCTATGTAAGTTGTACCGAATGACTCATGTATGCAGAAATTCTGCATCTTTAAAAAAATCTGTCAAAATCTATGTAATAGCACCGAATGACTCATGTACGCAGAAATTCTGCATCCATGAATAACTTCAGTCAAAATCTAGGTAAATTGCACCGACTGACTCATGTATGCAGAAATTCTGCATCTTTAAATAATTCAGTCAAAATCTGCATGTATGTAATAGCACCAAATAATCCACGTACGCAGAAATTCTGCATCTTTAAATTATAAATTTAGTCAAAACCTTTGTAATAGCACCGGATGACTCGTGTATGCAGAAATTCTGCATCTATGAAAAAATTCAGTCAAAATCTATGTTGCTATTGCCATAGTTGGTATACCGCTTACGACGTAAGCACGAAAGCGAGGCCTAAGGGCCACCAAACTTTCCGCAAACTTCAAAAAAAGTAAATATGGCAGCGGAAACAAGAGCGATTTATGATTTAGTGATTAACAATTAACCCCAGAAGATATTCCTGGAGCAGATACAGTAAATGAAAGTCAGTTGAAAAGTGGACGGTGGAAAAACTAACATTCGGTAAGGATCCTTTGAAAATGCATGAAACGTCAAGCGATGCAACATTTGTCAGAGAATTTTTATCGTAGTCATAGGCTGCGCTTCTGCCTTTTTAATTGCAATGTGGCCCTTAGGCCTCGCTTTCATGCTTACGTCGTAAGTGTGTTTCTATTTACTATGATATCACTGACTTGCATGTACTTCTGTATGCAGAAATTCTATATCTTTGAATAAATTCAGTCAAATCTATGCAAATAGTAAAACCATGTACAGTAAATAAGGCCAGGAAATAAAAAGCTGATGATTAGACCACTCTTTCTGAAAACAATCACAGTTTGCTAATCTTCACAGATCCTAAGTTAAAATTTAAATAGATGACAAACAAAAGAGAAAGTCATAACTAAAACAATCAATCATGCCTTTTCATGACTCAATCTTTTTGTCAGCTTTTCATCTCCCGGGGCTGTCTCTTGAAAATCTCTATAACATTTTAAGCCCAGAGCTACATTTTAAAATCAGTTGAAATTTGTTTTTACATTATAGATGATTATAAGCCGTTTTAATGGCAATTACAGTTAATCCAATTTTTGGTGAAATTAAAGGTCCAGTAGTGACCATTACACTCCCTGTGCCTTGGTTATTGTTATTTCTGTCACAGAAGCAAGACTTCTATTGTTTTTGCCACTATGTTTGTATACTGAGTGATACACCAATACAATACATACAATAGCCCATTTCACAGTCTATACACAAAAAGAACTTTGGCTGTGTTCCAGAATAGTGCCAAAAATCTGCAAAAAAAATAAAATCATATGCAACTTAATTCAGTTAAGTTCAAAGCCACAACACATAAGCATAAGTGGCTTGCTTATCTCTGAGCGGTACTGTGCATCTTAGAATAGATAATTACTATTTTGTAGGTTCATACATGTATATACATACACACTATATTAACTCATCCTTGTTAAGGCTTTTCAGAGTTAAATAAGGGTTAATGAAAGAAAGCAAACAAGCTGTTACCATTGATTTTATTGGCTGTGTTTTCACGAGCGATTTTTCAAGTCGCTTAGTGAGTGACAACTGGAAATCTCGTGAAAACAATATTGCTGTTCCAACTCGCTTAAAGTTAAGCGAGTAAGCTTAATTGAGTTAAACTCTTGTTAAATTTAAGCCACCAAACCAGGTAGCTTAAGCGAGTTAGCAATTAATTTTAGCCAATGAGAAGCAACTTGTGGTTATTTATCCGACAAGGCTGTCAAATCAGAAATAAAATATGCGTTCTATTTTCATGCCTCCAGCGACACTTATTCAGTGGCCACGGCAAAAGCAACATGAAATACGAAAATGCTCTCGCCAAATATTGTTTGTGTACTGGTTCAAAACCATATGTTCGAACCAGAATTGTGGCCTTTCCAGAACCCACGCAACTTTCCTTCTCCAACGTATCTTCTGTACATGTAAATGAAAAAAATAAGCCTCCACTCTTCTTCTTCTGTTTCTAATTGAAAGCAATACATGTAGCAGCCTTTGCTGAAATCGACTCCTTCATTGGATGACCACTAAGTGCACGAACACAGCAATGAGAATGAGAAGGACGTGCATGCAAGCTTCCTCTGCATTTCCCGCTATTATTCATTTTTTTAATTTGCCCCCGTGCTCTCCTCAAATTACTAGGGTGAAATATAATCTTGCTCATGAAAACACCTATCATTTTTTAAATGCATAACGGAGTCTGTTTTCTTAACACCTTCATGAATGTTAAGCAAAACAACTGGCATCGTGAAAACACAGCCATTAATACACAACATTAATTTTTAATAAAAATCTCTAAGCAGTTGACAATAGACATCTGTCACTCTTATCTTACATGGGAGGAGAAAGGAAACCAACTTCATTTTTCGCTCTCATCGATTTCTTTTCGGGCCTCAAAAACTATATGACAGTTATTGCCCTCATCGCTTTGCAATTGGAGCGACATTGGTTTTTCGCTTGAAATTTAACTTGGAATTCATTTGTCAAGCAGTGAATGTTTCTTTGATTCAAGAAAGGTGTTGGGTTACAAGTTTTGGTTTTAAAATAAGAAAGCTCTGCTTTTGACAGCATTCTTTGTTTGTTTCTAAAGTACATGTACAACTGTAACTGGGGGACCGTTTCAATGGAAATTACTTTCAATTAGCTCAGTACAGCATGCTTGTTCTCATTAACTTCTTTGTTCGATTTAGACAACTTCTAAACATGAAATATTGGTTAGCTGATAAGAATCCTCACTGATAAGAATGCGAGTTTTCTTTAGCATAATTATGCGATTCTTATTATACAACTGTAGTTCAATAACACATGACACTGAATTCAAAAGTATTTGTTTCTGATACATGTATTTCATTCACAAGGCCAAACAAGCTTCAACTTTTAACACAAACTACATACAGTATATGCATATGCCTACATGTAGGCATAAATAAAATCAGTAAAATTGCTTTGCCTTTTAGTAACATTTATCTATTTAAGGGTAATATCCCAGTTATATAGTAGGGGATTAAATTCCGAGTTCCATTGCGTGTAAAGGAACGGTTACCTTTTAAACTTATTATAATTCAAAAGAGGTGGAGTTGAGAAAAGGAAGCTCAGGACAGACTGCAAAGTACATGTTTCGAGGGGACAGTTCCTTTTTTCTTATGACATGACAACTTTAGTTTATAAAGGCTTTTTGTAGCAATAATAAAAATACATGTATTGTTACTTACCACTTATAGCTTATCTTCGGCGAACTGTGTCTACATGTAAGCTTATGTTTTGGGGAGCTGTCGCTGAATATTCTTCGACGGCCAACAGCAACAAGCCGCGAGTCCACAACTCATTTGAGTGCTTTTCGATTCCCATCACATGCCAAAAGTGATCCGTTTCATCCCGTTACACATGCAATCCATTTTCTGAAACGTTTCTTTGCTTGCAAGCTTTCCAAATTTGATCGCTGTGAGTGACAACACGTGTTTTTGCTGTAGTGGTCTTCGCTTTTCTTTAAAACTCTTGAAAATTAATCACTTTCCTTACATGAAAAAGTTTCCTCTGGCTTCTAACGCTCCAAAAGTGTCAAAATACATTGCATTTATTTTCCGAAGCGACCATAAGTTCTTCGAGATGACCGTTACATACTTTTCAAGAGCTCGCCATGTTGGTTGTTGAGCAAGCTAGTTTCCAGGGAAGCCGTGAGTTCGGCACATGCGTATTGTGCGTTGTAACGTCACGTGGGGCTTTTGAGCCAATGGGAAAGTGTGCGAATTTCAGTTTGACTTTCTCGCCGCGGGGGGCTTAGATCTCATGGATATACACACAATGATTCCCCATTGTTATAGTCTTTGTTTGTGATCTATTATTTCCGTGTAGTCTATTGTTTAGTCTTTGTTTCACGGTCTGGTGGGTATATCCATGAGATCTTTGCCCGGCGGGGTGTAATTTACGTTGAAACGTTTCTACCTTTTTTCCGTCTGAAGTACTTTTCCAGTCAAGTTCAAAGACGTTGCATGAGGAAAAGGTAAGCATTTATAGAAAGCTAAGACCTATTGTTTGGTTAATTTCATAATCTTTGTTTAGGCGGTTTATAGCAACCTCGTAAGAAGTACATGTAGCTACATGAAGCACAGCCATGAGGTTTGTTTGCTTGTATATTTATTTCATTTTCGTAATGTAGTTTTGTCGATTTGCAGACATAGAGCTTAAAAGTTTAATATCTGAAGTTAGAAGTTGCGTGCCATTCCATGGGATTCTGGCAGGCTTCCTGAGAGGAAGAGGGCACCAGTCAAGTAGCACCGTAACATCTCTGTTTGTTTTCATGTAAGTTATGTTGATCACTTTGTAAGAGGAAGTATGAAAACTTTAGTCTAAGCTCGCCCAGGGTACATGTACATGTAGCTCAGCCTACGCAGGACAACCTTTCTCCATGTAAACAGGCCCTAAAAGGAGCCATTCTTATTTGAAATAAGTGGACGGGTATTCTTTAGTTTAGCCTTGTTTACCAGTTGTTCACATGCAATGATTTGTTGCAGTTTTTGGTTTGTATTTTTAACCAAAAGAACATTGTTTTAAAACAGATTTGTTGTAATTTTACAGTGAGAAAGAGGAGGACTGGAAGCTGATGAATTTCAAAGCAGGGATGGAAAGTCGAAAGGGAGTGTGCTTTTCAAGCAAATTGAGACAGTTTTTTTAAATCCAGTTTAAGTTCAGATAAAGTGTAATCTTAGCAGAATTTGTATGTCCATGAATTGAATGCCAAACATTGTCTAAAGGCCCACTGTCACCCATTTGGCTTTGCGGTCGTTTGTTTTTGTTTTCAAATGATGAGCTCCCTCGTGATTGGCTCTTTCGGGAATTTTCGACTGCGTTAAATTTGCAATGCATCTTGGATGATAGTGGGCCTTTAAGCACTGTCATACATGTCTATATTGGGCCTCTTGTTAGAATACCTGTAGTACAATGTTTGCCCTTGATTGAATTTGAATTTGAACAGTCACTTTTACGTGGCTTAAAGGGGCTATGTCGTGAGGTGTCACGCAAGCTACAATCTTGAAAAACGTCCGGCGGCTGTTTTTCAAGTTTATGCCATTATCGTGGAATCCATTCAATCCTGCAGTGCTGTGTTCACAAAATGGTCTCAGATTTTTCACATATCTTAAATACATGTAATCTATTTGTCTTGATTTTGCCCGGTTATTTTTCCGATTCTGAAATCATACGACTGAATATCTCAATATGTATGAGTACAGTGTAGCAATAGAAATCAGTTGACCATAGAATGTCATGAACGAAGGTTCTTCTTCTTTGTTGGCTAAATATAGTACACTTCAGCATATTAACATGGTACCAGAGTCTTTGCTTTGTACTTTACTGACACAGACAAATCTAACATTTTTCTGATTTTTTTTTTGCTGGAGAAAAGAGCGATGAAATTGTTGGACTTAAATCAAAACAAGCAATAGCTCTTATGTGTGTGACCATGTTTCCGTTTAGAGTCCTGTTTCGTATCATCGAACAAAAGAATTTTGACAGATAAAAGTGTAAATTAAAGTTACTAAAATTCGGCAAAACCTCGCAACATAGCCCCTTCAATGATCTATTACATGTATTTTTAATAATAAATGTGATGTTGAACAGAACCAGATGCCATACTTTTTCAGTTTGTTCTTAAAACACTGCCTTGTAATTTTTCTTTTTTTACCAAATCTGAGCATGGAAATATTGAAATGATCCAAAAATTTGACATGGGTTGATTATACTCTCAGCCTTTCGATTATAATAATTATTGTCTTTGTATGGGAGAAGTTGTTTTAGTGATGATTTGCATCATCTTGAACTATAGCAAAATTTATGGCCCATGGCAATGCGAGTTTTATTTTTAGTTACATGTATGTACAGTGTATTAAATACTGATAATTATGAAGTTAGGACCAGTATGGTCCATTAATCAGAGTGGGATATGACAATTTTTGTGGCAGCTTTGATGGATGGCAAAACAGTGCCATCCTTACTAATAAATCAAACAGACTATCAATTTAATTAATTATTCAATATAATCATTTAATTAGAATTTCTACATTTTACATTCTTTAATCAGTCAGTGATATTAAGATGTACATTGTACAGGTACAGTTTCTGCATAATTGAGTCAGTCAGTGCAATTAACACGATATATTTAAACTGAATTTATTCAAAGATGCAGAATTTCTGCATACATGAGTTAGTTGGTGCAATTTACCTAGATTTTAACTGAATTTGTTCATGTATGCAGAATTTCTGCATACACAAGGCAGTTGGTGGGAGTAACGTAGATTTTGACTGAATGTATTCATAGATGCAGAATTTCTGCGTGCATGAGTTAGTCGGTGCAATTTACATAGATTTTGACTGAATAATTATTTATTCATGTATGCAGAATTTCTGCATACTTAAGTCAGTCGGTGATATTAACAAAGATTTTGACTGAATGTATTCACAGATGCAGAATTTCTGCGTACATGAGTTAGTCGGTGCAATTTACATAGATTTTGACTGAGTTTATTCATGTGTGCAGAATTTCTGCGTACTTAAGTCAGTTGGTGTTATTAACATAGATTTTGACTGAATGTATTCATAGATGCAGAATTTCTGCGTACACGAGATAGTCGGTGCAATTTACATAGATTTTGACTGAATTTATTCATAGATGCAGAATTTCTGCGCACATAAGTCAGTCCGTGTTGTGAACATGTATTTTTACTGAATTTATTTAAAGATGCAGAATTTCTGCATACATGAGTTAGTCAGGGCAATTGACATGTATTTTAACTGAATTTATTAGACGATGCCTTCATCGGTTTTTCTTGTGGTACAAAGTGATTAAAATATATTGCAGACCCATCATAGTCGATAACACTGAGCGTTTAACTGATGTGGTTAAATTCAAGCATTTTGTACCAAATCAATGGGCTTGTTGTTGAGAATACTTGGTTTTACACTGACCCTCATTCAGGCTCCGAGAGATTTCAATGAAATTAGCGGAAAAATCAATTTTGGAAAAACACATTTTAGTTTGGAACACGTTGTCAGTAAGATACATGTCACACACTTCAATGATATTGTCGCATATATTTGTAAACAGATCAATTTGGTATGACTCCAGCGTTCCGATTTTATAATATTCTCCAAACTCCTCGTACTTACTAGAAAGCTGACTAACACATGCACTGATCTTAGTCATTACAACGGTTTCTTGTGTTTCTTTGCCAACTAATCGAACGTCTTGAAAAACTCAGCGATGGCCTCGTGCATCTCTCGTGGCTATTCCAGCCGTCCCTTCGCTTCGGCAGCTGCAAACTTCGCTGGAATGTCAAAAAGTGTAATGAATATGGCTTCTTGAAGAATTCATGCAACAAATCTAGCAAGGCCTGTAAAACCTTTGCCAACAGGGTAGTCAACCTCATCGGCCCGCTGCGCTGCTTTTACACCAGAGGAAAGAAACACACCAGCTACCGGTACATTTTGGAGCACATTTGTGCCAGCGTCAATGGCTAATCTGCCTCCTTAACTTGTGGCCCTGCACTTTCCGCTTGCTGAGAAATGCTTGCGATGCTTTTCTCGTCCTCCCCTCGACTGTAAAATCGTCATCTAAGTTATCAGCCGTTTTTGCGGAGCTTTTCAACATGGATTCCGGTGGTACTGTTTGTGCAACACATTCTGGGCTACGAGTTTATTTTCTTGGGCGAAGTCAATTGTCTTCACCTTGTACCTCTGTGCTTCAATCTCAATTGCTACGGCATACAAGAATGCATCAACTCGTCAGAAATATTTAGGGAACTTAACTCCCATAGATATATTTATTTTGAAATTGTACCGTATAGGACAACAGCATCATGGCACTCTGTTTAAAACTGCTGTGAATGTCTCATAGACAAGGTCATACTAAGTTTTTGATCTTACGTGGACTTCTGTGAACTAAGACGAAGTTGGAACAAAGTACACAACTCGCTTGGAAATGGTAGAATTTAGACTAAAAGCAAAACATGTACCTTCCTCCCTGTAATTCATTAAATTACAGTTTGTAATAAAACGAAGTTTTCAATTTTGTCCGATAAGTGAATAAGAGTGTTGTGCAGGCGAATAGCGGAAAAGGTATAGAATTATGAAATAATTTGACAATGTCTATGTTATAAAATCAGGAACAAACCAAAGTTGGCGTCTGAATCTTTTAATGTTCTGCTTAGCCCACAGGCTCACAAGTGAAGTTAGCTTACAAATAGTCCTATACTTATATTAACTCTCAAAACTTAATTGGATTTCACAAGTTTATTGTAAAGTACATGTAATTAGCTTTGTTATGTGGAAATTCTAAGATGAAACCAGCTGCTCATCGTTCAGCGATCAACAGAATCTCAAATCAACTGTTACATGTAGTTTGTTTCCTTCTGCAAAATTTTGTATTCCCCGGAATAACTTTAAATCTGAATTCCGAAAGGAAAACATAATCGCCAAATCAGAGGGTACTGACTCGATCTAAGTTTGTACCGAAAAAGATTGCAGTCTTCGTTTTAGGAACTAAATAGGTTAAAGTTAGTTGAGACTAACTCAACTGAGAACAAAGAACAAATAGTTCGTTAAGGAGAAATGACTTCAATACTTAGAAAACTGAACAGCTGACATCAAATAGTTCGTTAAGGTAATTTGTCCAGCGTATGCCTCAGCACATGGACTAAAGATTAGTTCTGAAATTGTATTTTGCTTAATTAAACTGTTCGACGCACTATTTCATTTTTTTTTCCCTACACCAAAATAACTAGATATTCCTAGTCATTATGAAATTAGCCTGTTCCAGGCTCTCAGACAGTGGGGGCGAGCGAAAAATGTTAGTAGCGAAGAAAAAACGAGTGGGGACTAGGGTTGTTTTCTTCGCTTGCTTCGACATTTTTCGCTCGCCCCCACTATCTGAGAGCCTGGAACAGGCTATTATGAAATGTATATCATAAACCCAAAAATTTGAAAATAAGCACGCAAGGTTCAACTAAGCGTAAACCAGATTGAAATAGTTGATTTGCCATTAATCTAATGTTTATTTACTTATGGTTTTCAGGAGCAATTGATGCTTACTAACAACGAATTGGCTGATAACAGCATAAGTAATGGCATCGGCTTTTAATAGCAATGATGTAAGGACTCGAACGCCTCATCTCGTATTTTCTTAAACTATTCCTCTTAGCAGAAGTTGCAGAACCTCACTTACAATAAAGCGAATAAATATGTTTCCCACACGTGAATATAATAATTGTGAGATATTTTGAACAAAGAATCACAGCGTTGGTTCCGCTGTTTTTCCATACACAATGTTTTGTTTGGATGTTTAACCAACAGTCCGCTGAATAGTGTTTCGCAAGAAATTTTCGACATTGGTTAAATTTTCCTGAAGTCTGAAGTCATTGCGTTATGAATAAGGGTATTTTGGATGTAATTTCCCGAAGTGGAAAATTCTTATGCGCCTTTCTTATATAGGTTTCTTATGCGCTGACCGCGTTTATGTTTTGGATAATAAAGTTACTGTCAGAACAAAATCATTATTCATGTTTTAAGTTGGCGTTAAAAGGTGTTTTTAGGGTTGATTAGTGAGCTACGCTTTCCTTTACGCGTGTCAGAATCTCGCAGTCAAATTGTGTTATTTTTGTGGCCATTTCCTTTGGGTTAGACTATGAGTAAAGCTTAGAAAATTGAATTTATAGATTTCCTAAATGATCTCGCTCTGGCAGTTTAGGAATAAAGCCCTTTCTCGAACCTCGTTGGGGTTAAATAAATGAAGTTAAAACTGTATCACAGTATATTCCAAAATATACCCTTACACAATGAGCTAGACTCACACCATGGAATGTCAGTTTACCTTCCACTTTGCAGAAAACATTCGTTGAATGTGCTGCTGGTGACGTTGTCTTTAATTGCTCAATCTTTAATTGCTTCAGCACCTCTTTTTTCAAGATTATTTTTGCAAGCGTTCCCATCCATAAAATGCCTGCCGATAAAACTTGAAATTTACGTCATGTGAGTAGTCACAGAATGTAACGTATTGTCAAAATCAAAACAAAAAATGTAAACAATGTCCAAGCATGCGTCTTAGGGACTGCAGGTTATCTTTAACGAAATACAAATTAAATCTATTCATAACATCAAGTAAATATTGTGAAGTAACTAAGCAACCTAACCAAAAGTGTTCATGAAGCTAAATAGTAAAATATTTCTTAAAATGTTGGTTAACATGTTTTCTTTTAGCGATCCAGATACTCGTTACAAGCGTAAATAATATTGTCGCATGCACTTTGAAACGAATCAATCGGCACAGGGTTTGGATCATTGCTTTTACATTCTTCCTTAAAATCCTCGTACTTCATAGAAAGCTCACTAACACTCGCACTGATCTCGGTCAACAGATTCTTGTGTTTCTCTACCAACTGATCAAACTCACTCAAAAACACACAAATGTGTTTGTACCTCGTTTCCAGCTCTCTTAATTGACCTGTCAATTTCTCTCCGTCTAACAAGTCGGTTCCGGATGTGCCCGCATAAACAAAAAAAGGAATACCAAGAAGTGCAGTGGATACGGCTCCTTGAAGAAGACCTGCAACAAATCCAGCGAGGCCTGCAAAACCTTTGCCAACAGGGTTGTCAATCTTACTGGCCCATTGATTGGCTTTTATAGCAGGGCCCATCACCACACCAGCTACAGGCAGGAAACAGCCGATATCCAAGGCAGTCGTCTCAACCTTTTTACCTTCCAATGCTGCCTTTTGGCCTGCTTGTTCCCCTGCACTTTTAGCTTGGCTTGAAACCTTTGCGATGTATATTCGAGCCGCTATGTGCTCTTTAACAACGCTATCAAAAACGTCCTCCAGGTTTTTAGCCCGTTTTCCGAAGTTTTTCAACATCGTCTGAGAATTGTAGAACGGTTCTCTGTCCAACACTTTCTGGGCAACGAGTCTGTTCTCTTTTGCAAAGTTTCTTGCCGTCGTAACGTATTTCCGCGCTTTAACCTCAATGTCTTGGTACATGTTGACCACCTTCTCGATTGCTCTCATCATTTCAGGGTTGTGATTGCGCAACTCAGAGTAGGCATTTAAGAATTCCAGCAACTTGTCAGAAACATTCAAGGCCATGAGCTCCCGTACCTCGTTGGCAAGCGTACCGTAAAGGTCAAATGCATGCTTGTATTTTGTCTTAAAATGCTGCGATGTCTTTGATGAATCCATACTAGGTGTTTGATCTTCTGTGGACTTTGGAAATGAAGACGACGTTGTAACGGAGTACACACCTCGCTTAGAAAGCAAGAATATAGACCCTTTTAATAAATACCACGATGCATCATTTTCCGCTAATGACGTCAAACATATTCTTTTGAATTGCAAGAGAATTCAAAAGAATATGTTTGACGTCATTAGCGGAAAATGATGCATCGTGGTATTTATTAAAAGTGTCTATAGACTATGGAAATTCTTTACCTTCTGGCTACGCGATAAAAAAAGCTTTCATATTTCAGCCAATCGCAGCCAATCTTTGAGTAGCGATACTTATCTATCAATGTTTTGACATACGGTTTCCGAGAAGTCATTGGCTTCCCGCGGTTGTCGGAGTACTCTAAATTATGCATAATTAAACGTTTGCAATCATAATTGTCTTAATCGTGAGTGATTGGCTGGAGGATATTCATGCGACTCTGAAATCAAGGACCCCTGCCGATGTTTTGCGAAAACTTCGTAAAACATCGGCAGGGGGGCTAATTGTTCCATTCCGTGGTTTTGACGTCGGCTCTTAAGAAATGTGTTAAAAATCAAATTGTTCACATTCCTATCTTTCAATGAAATCAAGAGTCCTTCAAGTCGATCGATAAGAGACAGGCTTTTTCGGCCTTAAATGTCAGCGCCTCATAAACACGCGCTCAAACAGAGACCGTTTAAAAATCGATTGAAAATACAGATCGCATTTGCCCGTTTGTCGATGTACAGTGTACACACAAATGCTGTAATTACCCGATGTATATTTTTATAATAACACAAACATATTCCACATGCTTAGATTGACGTGAAGACGTTTTTACGCTTTTAATATACCTGCTTGAAGTAAGAACAAAACAACAGTAACATGGTAATAATTGCAGTATTTACGGGAAGAAAGAACGCCCTGCAAGGCGGTGTATTTGAAATCGCATAATTTATCATGATACTCGAACAAAACCCCGAAAATTGTCCATTTCCTAAAATCAAATACTGATTCAAATACACATTTTAAAAGCTTCAAACAACTCTATATTTTCCGATAATTATTATTACTAACTGAAACATCTGGAGCAAAACAATTCTGACAGAAACACAGCCTTGAAAGCGAGCTACCGGCAAACAACGAGCACTATAAATAGCGCGACCGGCCTCTTCACTTGCCGACAACAATACATAAGTAGGTAGTTCAAGAACTAAAAGGAAAAACTGTACAATTTTGTTCACTTATATGAAACTAAAAATACCCTTGCAATTCTAGCTTGCGTGACAATCGTTCAAATAGAGTCTTGCGCGAGACAGCTATTTTGCTCTCTGAGAATCTGACCGCGGCTAACTTTCAGAACTTTAAAAGCACGTAAAATCCTCAGAAACTCTTGCTACGCAGGCTATATTACAATCGTATCGTTGTTTTAGCGAACACCAGAGAACAGATTCAAAAATAACCTAACAGCAATTATTATAAAATCGCTTGTTGAATTTAAAACTATTACTACATTGTTCTCAATAAAATAAATCGCTATTGTTAAAATCCTAATTAACCTTTAAAACTAACAGATCGGTTTTAGAATGTCTTGCAACTTAAAAAGACCAAGCTTCTCTGTTGCTTCAGGGTTGAAAGACAAATGAAATTGATTGATTGATTAAATATATTCAGTTTTGTTTTGTTATTATCTTGAATTTAATAAACAAAGAAGCACCCGGGGAAAATAATTCCCACAGATCCACAGCCTAAAAAGACCAAGCTTCTCTGTTGCTTCAAGGTTGAAAGCTAAATGAAATTGATTGATTGAATGAGAAAATAATCTTAAATATATTCAGTTTTGTTTTGTTATTATATTGAATTTAATAAACAAATAAGCACCTGGGAAAAATAATTCCCACAGATCCACAGCCTGAATTAAGACCAAACTTCTCTGTTGCTTTAGGGTTGAAAGCCAAATGAAATTGATTGATTGAATGACAAAATAATCTTAAATATATTCAGTTTTGTTTTGTTATTATCTCGAATTTAATAAACAAAGAAGCACCCGGGGAAAATAATTCCCACAGATCCACAGCCTAAAAAGACCAAGCTTCTCTGTTGCTTCAAGGTTGAAAGCTAAATGAAATTGATTGATTGAATGAGAAAATAATCTTAAATATATTCAGTTTTGTTTTGTTATTATCTCGAATTTAATAAACAAATAAGCACCCGGGGAAAATAATTCCCACAGATCCGCAGCCTGAAAAGACCAAACTTCTCTGTTGCTTCAGGGTTAAAAGCCAAATGAAATTGATTGATTGAATGAAAAAATAATCTTAAATATATTCAGTTTTGTTTTGTTATTATCTCGAATTTAATAAACAAATGAGCACCCGAGGAAAATAATTCCCACAGATCCACAGCCTGAAAAGACCAAACTTCTCTGTTGCTTCAGGGTTGAAAGCCAAATGAAATTGATTGATTGAATGAGAAAATAATCTTAAATATGTACAATTTCGGTTTTGTTATTATCTTGAATTTAATACACAAAGAAGCACCCAGGGAAACCTATCAATACTAGGCATGTGGGTAATGGG
This sequence comes from Dendrophyllia cribrosa, assembly GCA_024195265.1. NCBI lineage: Eukaryota > Metazoa > Cnidaria > Anthozoa > Scleractinia > Dendrophylliidae > Dendrophyllia > Dendrophyllia cribrosa. The sequence goes on along the minus strand of JAJLRJ010000011.1, from coordinate 31,742,011 downwards.
AAATCCCGAGCAATCAAGATAGCTCCATCTTGACTGTGCTGATAGTCACGGCACTGGATTTGATTCATCTGGCCCGCTTGCGGAACCAGCCATATAATTAGAAGACTTACATCCTCCCCCCCCCCCCCCCCCCCCCCCCCCCCCCCCACCTGCCCTCCCCAGTCCCCAGAACTTCATAATAAATGAGAGCCTATTGCCCCCACAACAAATAATAATTTTTCCTGCCCTCTTCCTTAATTCTTACTCTAATAAACTGATAGGCAATTTCAAGTGATCTTCGTTCAGTTCATCGTGCAACTTGCTACTGAGCGCCTTTCTTATATCCCCTGCTTCTGAGAAAATATTCCTAAAGCAGTCGAAATCAAAGTTGGCGTCTGAATCTTTTAATGTTCTGCTTAGCCCACAGGCTCACAAGTGAAGTTAGCTTACAAATAGTCCTATACTTATATTAACTCTCAAAACTTAATTGGATTTCACAAGTTTATTGTAAAGTACATGTAATTAGCTTTGTTATGTGGAAATTCTAAGATGAAACCAGCTGCTCATCGTTCAGCGATCAACAGAATCTCAAATCAACTGTTACATGTAGTTTGTTTCCTTCTGCAAAATTTTGTATTTCCCGGAATAACTTTAAATCTGAATTCCGAAAGGAAAACATAATCGCCAAATCAGAGGGTACTGACTCGATCTAAGTTTGTACCGAAAAAGATTGCAGTCTTCGTTTTAGGAACTAAATAGGTTAAAGTTAGTTGAGACTAACTCAACTGAGAACAAAGAACAAATAGTTCGTTAAGGAGAAATGACTTCAATACTTAGAAAACTGAACAGCTGACATCAAATAGTTCGTTAAGGTAATTTGTCCAGCGTATGCCTCAGCACATGGACTAAAGATTAGTTCTGAAATTGTATTTTGCTTAATTAAACTGTTCGACGCACTATTTCATTTTTTTTTCCCTACACCAAAATAACTAGATATTCCTAGTCATTATGAAATTAGCCTGTTCCAGGCTCTCAGACAGTGGGGGCGAGCGAAAAATGTTAGTAGCGAAGAAAAAACGAGTGGGGACTAGGGTTGTTTTCTTCGCTTGCTTCGACATTTTTCGCTCGCCCCCACTATCTGAGAGCCTGGAACAGGCTATTATGAAATGTATATCATAAACCCAAAAATTTGAAAATAAGCACGCAAGGTTCAACTAAGCGTAAACCAGATTGAAATAGTTGATTTGCCATTAATCTAATGTTTATTTACTTATGGTTTTCAGGAGCAATTGATGCTTACTAACAACGAATTGGCTGATAACAGCATAAGTAATGGTATCGGCTTTTAATAGCAATGATGTAAGGACTCGAACGCCTCATCTCGTATTTTCTTAAACTATCCCTCTTAGCAGAAGTTGCAGAACCTCACTTACAATAAAGCGAATAAATATGTTTCCCACACGTGAATATATTAATTGTGAGATATTTTGAACAAAGAATCACAGCGTTGGTTCCGCTGTTTTTCCATACACAATGTTTTGTTTGGATGTTTAACCAACAGTCCGCTGAATAGTGTTTCGCAAGAAATTTTCGACATTGGTTAAATTTTCCTGAAGTCTGAAGTCATTGCGTTATGAATAAGGGTATTTTGGATGTAATTTCCCGAAGTGGAAAATTCTTATGCGCCTTTCTTATATAGGTTTCTTATGCGCTGACCGCGTTTATGTTTTGGATAATAAAGTTTAATACTGTCAGAACGAAATCATTATTCATGTTTTAAGTTGGCGTTAAAAGGTGTTTTTAGGGTTGATTAGTGAGCTACGCTTTCCTTTTCGCGTGTCAGAATCTCGCAGTCAAATTGTGTTATTTTTGTGGCCATTTCCTTTGGGTTAGACTATGAGTAAAGCTTAGAAAATTAAATTTATAGATTTCCTAAATGATCTCGCTCTGGCAGTTTAGGAATAAAGCCCTTTCTCGAACCTCGTTGGGGTTAAATAAATGAAGTTAAAACTGTATCACAGTATATTCCAAAATATACCCTTACACAATGAGCTAGACTCACACCATGGAATGTCAGTTTACCTTCCACTTTGCAGAAAACATTCGTTGAATGTGCTGCTGGTGACGTTGTCTTTAACTGCTCAATCTTTAATTGCTTCAGCACCTCTTTTTTCAAGATTATTTTTGCAAGCGTTCCCATCCATAAAATGCCTGCCGATAAAACTTGAAATTTACGTCATGTGAGTAGTCACAGAATGTAACGTATTGTCAAAATCAAAACAAAAAATGTAAACAATGTCCAAGCATGCGTCTTAGGGACTGCAGGTTATCTTTAACGAAATACAAATTAAATCTATTCATAACATCAAGTAAATATTGTGAAGTAACTAAGCAACCTAACCAAAAGTGTTCATGAAGCTAAATAGTAAAATATTTCTTAAAATGTTGGTTAACATGTTTTCTTTTAGCGATCCAGATACTCGTTACAAGCGTAAATAATATTGTCGCATGCACTTTGAAACGAATCAATCGGCACAGGGTTTGGATCATTGCTTTTACATTCTTCCTTAAAATCCTCGTACTTCATAGAAAGCTCACTAACACTCGCACTGATCTCGGTCAACAGATTCTTGTGTTTCTCTACCAACTGATCAAACTCACTCAAAAACACACAAATGTGTTTGTACCTCGTTTCCAGCTCTCTTAATTGACCTGTCAATTTCTCTCCGTCTAACAAGTCGGTTCCGGATGTGCCCGCATAAACAAAAAAAGGAATACCAAGAAGTGCAGTGGATACGGCTCCTTGAAGAAGGCCTGCAACAAATCCAGCGAGGCCTGCAAAACCTTTGCCAACAGGGTTGTCAATCTTACTGGCCCATTGATTGGCTTTTATAGCAGGGCCCATCACCACACCAGCTACAGACAGGAAACAGCCGATATCTAAGGCAGTCGTCTCAACCTTTTTACCTTCCAATGCTGCCTTTTGGCCTGCTTGTTCCCCTGCACTTTTAGCTTGGCTTGAAACCTTTGCGATGTATATTCGAGCCGCTATGTGCTCTTTAACAACGCTATCAAAAACGTCCTCCAGGTTTTTAGCCCGTTTTCCGAAGTTTTTCAACATCGTCTGAGAATTGTAGAACGGTTCTCTGTCTAACACTTTCTGGGCAACGAGTCTGTTCTCTTTTGCAAAGTTTCTTGCCGTCGTAACGTATTTCCGCGCTTTAACCTCAATGTCTTGGTACATGTTGACCACCTTCTCGATTGCTCTCATCATTTCAGGGTTGTGATTGCGCAACTCAGAGTAGGCATTTAAGAATTCCAGCAACTTGTCAGAAACATTCAAGGCCATGAGCTCCCGTACCTCGTTGGCAAGCGTACCGTAAAGGTCAAATGCATGCTTGTATTTTGTCTTAAAATGCTGCGATGTCTTTGATGAATCCATACTAGGTGTTTGATCTTCTGTGGACTTTGTGAAATGAAGACGACGTTGGAACGGAGTACACACCTCGCTTAGAAAGCAAGAATATAGACTATGGAAATTCTTTACCTTCAGGCTACGCGATAAAAAAAGCTTTCATATTGCAGCCAATCGCAGCCAATCTTTGAGTAGCGATACTTATCTATCAATGTTTTGACATACGGTTTCCGAGAAGTCATTGGCTTCCCGCTGTTGTCGGAGTACTCTAAATTATGCATAATTAAACGTTTGCAATCATAATTGTCTTAATCGTGAGTGATTGGCCGGGGTGAGTTGACGAGAATAAAAGTACACGTAGGACCAAATACACTCCGTGTGGTCACCCAAGGTCACCCAATACCCGATAAAGGGTTTTAAAGACAGTGAACAAGAGTGCTCAGAAGTTACTTTTGAAGACAGAGTTAAAGCGCTCCAAAAAAACAAAAAGAAGACAAGAAAACCCTGCCTTTTGTAACGAAATATCATCCATCGGTGCCTAACTTAAAACAGATCCTCATGAAACACTAGCATCTTATAAAGCAGCAGCCATTACTAAACGAAATATACGAAAAACCGCCCCTAATATCATACAAAAGGGAACGGTCTCTAAAAGATATACTTGTAAGAGCGGCTGACCTTTTTAAAGGTTAAAACACGGGCGTGGTAGTCGCGTAGGCATGCCATTCTTTATTACACTGGTAATTAGTTAAAATGTTACTTTTATTACTTTTAATCCTTTCCATTTCTCTTTTTCTTAATTTTCTTCGTTTGTATGTGTGGGCCTATTATTTTGTCCACTTTCTATCAAAAGCAAGTAATAATAACAATAAATGTACCCCACCCCCCCCCCCCCCCTCATTTCAAGTGATCTTAAAAAAATATACCCACCACTTTCAAGCAGTTTTGAGAATTGTACCCCCCCCCCCCCCCCCCCCCCCCCCCACCCCCTGCGACGTAATAAACGATCGGTCCCTTATCTAACGAAAAGGACTCAACAGCATAGACACTGGTTTTAGATGAATCAGAATTATTTTTTTTTAACAGAACGGGTAGTTTATCGGATAAGAAAAACTTAATTAACGACAGAAAAACTTAATTAATGACATTTATATTACAGCTAAGCTTATACTGTTTTTCCACAAATGAAAACACTGATAACTGACTTAGTTTACGATTTTTCACTCAAGGCAAAATTTATTGCCTTAAAATACTTCGAATGGATGTGGCTTACCACTTATTATTAATTATTTATATTAACTTATTATTACCACTTATTATATAGAATATGATAATAATTTTAGACTACGAGCAGTCTCTCTTTCCCAGCTTAAGTCCGTCGAGCGAGAAACGAAAAAACATGAGCGAACGGATATCTGGCCTGCCTCGCCTCCAGTTTCGCGCGGCCATCATCCGTTCGCTCACAGCCGATTCGCACATAATTAACCGCATATAAGCGTGTCTAATTAACATCAAATTACCGCATGCAAGCGGTTAAAGTAGGACCAATTCACCTACTGAGAAATAACGAAAATAGAGCTGATCTCAAACTGGCTTTTGTCTTTCACTTGAACATTTTACATAAAGTAAAACTCCTTTTTATAGAAAAAGAAAGAAATAGTTCAGAAGAGTGTATGCCTCGAACTCGAGTCGTTTGCTTCATAACTAATACCCATATCCACTACACCAACGAGGGCTACAGCTGACAGGAACTGTTTTAACATATTTATAGAGTTACCCATAACCATAAATAAAAGCTAACCGTTTTCAAATCAGTACTTAACCCTAAACACTGCAGATCAGTGCTAAACTGGAGCTCTTTTCTCTCAGTTTTGTGTCTAACGTCAGTAATATAAAGAATACTACTGAGTAGGTAAATAGGGCCTATTTTACCGCTTGCATGCGGTAATTTGATGTTAATTAGACCCGCTTATATGCGGTTAATTATACGCGAGTCGGGTGTCGTTCATGTTTTTTCGTTTCTCGCCCGACGGACTAAGCTGGAAAGGAGAGACTGCTCGTAGTCTATAATAATTTTATTATTTTATATATTATTTTCTTCGATACTATTCTCTGTAGTAAGTTTGGATGGGAAGAGCGTTTCGATTTTGCCATGGAATTTCCCGACGTGTTTTGTGCGAGAAGTCCGTCCCGCATTGGCCATATCATGACACGACATGCTTTGCGACTTCACGAACATATCACTTCGATTGAATGTCCCGACATGCCTGGAAACTTCACGAACATATTCACTTCGACGTCACGCACACATTCACTTCCATTGAATGTCCCGACATGTTGGCGACTTCACGAACACATTCACTTCGACGTAATGCACACATTTTCTTCGAACTCACGAACACGTTTTCACGTTTACGCTAAACAATCTAAAGTAAAGTATTCTTGACTTGATATTTATTAGCAGACACACTCGCCAAAAAAAGGCTCGTGTGTACAGCTGTTTCGAGAAAAGTTGTCGGAAAAAAACGTAAAAGTTCACGCGACAATCCTGAAAGGTATTGTGGTTAATCATCCACGCTATGCGAAAACGCTTTTATCCATATGGCCCGCCATCTAAGATCATCAATGTACGGACGAGGCATCGCGGGTTAAAAGCTTATTTTTAGCTAGAAGTGAAGACAAGTCAAAGTTGAAACTGAAGATCAGATAAACTACGGAAAAATTTCCGTCGATTTGTTTTTCAACTGAATTCAGACTCTAATCCTGGATTAGTGTTAATCGGCTACCAAATAACCGGGCAAAATACAGAAGGCATGCACCTCTTCGGAACCTCTAATTTCATATCACGCAGCTGTGTTGTTTTCAGGACTAGCATGGCACCTCGCAAAACAAGGCTAGTTTATAATGCGACACCACTGAAGTTCTCCTTCATTTAGAAAGAAAAACTTTTGTCTTGGACAAAAAGATCATCATTAGAGAGGTGTCTGACTTGAGAGGGTTAACTGTATTCACAGAAAAAAATGCCGTCAAACCAAATGCGAAAATAAAAAAAAAGAAAAGAAAAAAAAAAAAAGCATTTTTTTTAACGTTTTAAATGTTTCAATTTTTCCGCACGTTATGGAGCATAACTTATTTTGTTTTCATTTTTTTTTCTCGCACGTTCCGGCCCGTCGCATTGTCTTACATTATTTCTCAATTAATGAAAATATTTAAAACACACTTCAATGTGAATATTTTTTACTGAATATGATTGTTATTCATGAGTTTCGCCGTAGTGAATTTTAAATGAACTGATTAAACTTTTCATTCACACATGCGCAAATCATACCAATTTGAATTTTCTTAACGACCTTTAAGTTTGCTGCTATGTCGAAACTCGTCATTGATCGCTTAAATTTAGACTATCAAAGCAAAGTTCGCCAGGATTTTGTGGCAAGCGGGAAGAAAGAAATATGTCATGCATACAATGAGGATGAAGTGCTAGAATATTTACAATCGATACTGCACAGGTCAACACTGCGAATGGACCTCATCATGCCAGCGTCTCTCTAACAAGGAAAATGGTTCCGTTCATAATTACTTGCGTTGAGACCCACGATTCAAGGTTATTCTGCCTGTAAGACTGCTTGTGATAAACACGGTGTATGAGGTGAGTAATACTGATCTAATTTAATAAGTAGAACCATCGATAGCCCGAGCTAAAGTCATTTTCTTCTTTCCATTGCATGGCTCGCGCTCCGCGCCGGTTTCTCGCTCTTCGCGCTCGTTTCTTCATTGTGCGCTTCGCGCTAGCGCACCACAGAAGCGCCTATATATATTGTGCAGGTTAGGGCTAAAATAAACCGTTATAATTCACAACATTTTGAGTAAGAATCAAGACCAAATATATTTCTCTCCACCGACATACAAGTAAAACGTTAACTGAGCTGTCGTTCATTACACAAGGCACTTTTATAGAAATAAATGTACTTTTGACAACGAGGCTGTGTTGAAACGTGTTTTAATTTATTTTTATTTTAAATTTGCTCTCCTCAGTTGGAAATATGTAACTACAAACAAAGTAATGTGGTAGGAAAGTTGTGAAGAATGGCTACTCAGTCTATTAAGAAATTATTCAAAAGCTAAAGTTGTATAAACGTTGTTATATAGTTCCGATGATTACCTTTTCATTTGTATAGTTTTAATTGCTGATCGAATCTGTCATTTAGACCGGGCACTTTTACAGCAGTAGAAGTACTTTTGATAATTAAGCTGCGTTAAAACGTGCTCCCTCATATCAAACACAAGGACTCGAGTGTTAAATCAGGATATCCAAACACCAAAAAGTGGGTTGTAAAACGAGGCGCAGCCGGGTTTTTTACCCACTTCGAGGTGTTTGGATATCTGATGAAACACCTTTTGAGTGTTAGACATAGCTTCTCAAACTGATCATTAAATGTGGAGAAAACGAAGGAATAAAATCGCCAAAATCCATAGTTAAGAGAACAAACTCTATGCAAATTATATCCTTCACGGTAGTGATTTCCTGAATTATTATTATTATTATTATTATTATTATTATTACTAACTTTGTACTATCTTTTTTAATCTTTTATTGATATATTTTTCATATACATGTAGGTATACATACATTTTTTAAAGGCTTTGTAAACGAATTTATTGTAAACTTATAAATTAATTAAAAAAAAAAAAATTATTATTACTATTGTTAAAGAGATTTAGAACTGGCTGTCTTCAGTGAATCATTTACCTTGGTCAATAAGAACTATTGTAGTGTCTTGGTATAAAAATATTATTTATGAATTGGCAATAACGGTTCGTTATTATTGCGTTAATTTCCCTTTTCTTGTCCCAGTTTTGCAGATAACAAACCAAGAATTACTAAGGAACGGCGAAGAATCAGTAGCAGTCGACAGTCTGACAGAAAAAAAAGCAGGAGATTTGCGATGTAAGTACTTATGACAAATCTTCTCTTTCGCCTGCACTAGAGGAAATCGTCAATAGCGCGAACCCAGAGATTATTGCGGAAAACAATCTTTAGTAAAAATCTCGGTGAAAGAAATAACTAAACTTGCCACGCCACACTAAGCTTATTTTGAAATTCAGACTTAAGGTCTCTTTTAAATCGATTTGATTAAATGTCTTTCCCTTTTTTACTAGAGATATAAAGATAACATACTATCACAAATCCAGTTCTCAGCAGTACTAGTCTGGAAGGTGCAAAGAACAAATAATTTATGTTCCAAACATAAAATAAGAGGTACGTATAACTCTGATATTTTAATAACATCCCACATACAAATAGATATAAATCTTGCCAGTTACCTTGCACTTAGGATCTGTTTTATTGCCCGGTAGACAAGCATAGTCAAGCAAAAACAGAAATATCATGAACACGCACGAGGCAATTTTGTTTCGCGTGTGTCCCCTGTCTCGTTTATCGCTCGACCACCCTATGACTGGGAATATCTACTTTGGTTTAAGCTTAGCAAGGCTTTTTCGTGTGCGTCGAGGATAGAACATCTCATATACAGGCGTGCCTTTCTTAAACGTTCTTAAAACCTTTTTGACACGAATTGCCAAGTTTTGTACAGAATAGTTTTAATGGTTTCAAGCAGAGTTTGTAATAGCTTTAGGGGGTCGAAATTTATTAGGGAGCTTTGAGAAACCCATATCAAATGTAGTGATATTACGAGAGAAATCAGCACTTTTTTCTTCTTTCGATTAAACATAAAAATCGAATTAGAAAATTAAAACAAAGGGGTAGAAAATAACCTTAAGTGGCGGAAATAACTGAATTTCTATACTTTACAGGATGCCGAGTTAAAGGTCAGGATTCAAGATACTGTACGTCCAACGCGATTTCCAAGGCAAGAAATACTTCTATTCATATCATGTAATGCAAATTAGAGCAAGTTCGCAACAAATTTCTCGTCAGAAATGATACTGAGGATTCTTTGAGGTCGAAAACACAAGGATGTCAAATATACCGGGCTCGGGAAGCTGGTCCCTCCACCCTTAAACCCTTAGTAAAAGAAAGAACGAAATACCTGCAGCCGACGCCACGCGCGGGAAAAATGCGTGCGAGTAATTCATGATGGTTCATGATTTTGGTTTTACTTCTGATTGGTTGAGAAATTGGCGCGAGACTTTTTTAGCCAATCATAAAGCATAGCAATGCAAAACCAGAAGCGCAAGGGTTACCTGGGGTTGACCCGAAATGCCAAGTTTAATACAGAATAGGTTTAATGGTTTCAAGCAGAGTTTATGATAGCTTTAGGGGTCGAAATTTATTTTGGAGCTTTGAGAAACCCATATCAAATGTAGTGACATTACAAGAGAAACCTAAAAGCGCTTTTTTCCTCTTCTATTGAACATAAAAATCGAATTAGGAAATTAAAACAAAACGCTAGAAAATAACCTTAAGTGTCGGAAATAACTGAATTTCAATCCTTTACAGGATGCCGAGTTAAAGTTCAGGATTCAAGAGACAGTACGTCCAACGCGATTTGCAAGGCAAGATATAATTCTATTTATGTCGTGTAATGCAAATTAACACAAAAGTCATTCATTAAAGCCGTTGCCACCGGGATTCAAACTCGGGTCATATTGAAAGGTGGCGACCTCAGCTACCTAGTTTGTTCTGCCGTTGGATTCAACTGCTAAAGTAACTAAAGAAATCGAGCACACAATTATCGATAAAACAAAATCAATAACGGAAAGATGGCCAATAGCTGCAAATGTGGTGACCCAAAGCTAGGTGGAGGGTTTCGTGCGTTCCATTTGGTGCTTGTCTCACTTTCTCGTCCCGTAGGTATGGAGTACAGCTTGGAGTGCTCTACGAAGTCAGCTGCCCCGCAAGGTGAAACCGGTGACATTCTAGCGGCATTGCACACGGGTACAGTTATCGCAGATCAACGCAGTTGACTGGACGGCTCAATCCAGAGCTAACCGATACTATACTGTACTGTGATCGCCTAGGATGACAGGTAGTTTCATCCGGGTCACACGGGATAATAGAGCACCGGCAATCAAGTACTACCGCCGAACGGACGGTCTGTATTCAAGCGGGGGTCACAATTTTGTTTCAATTTTCTCTATCGTCGAAAATACCAAAATATAACAGTTGGAAATCAGATTTCAGAGAAAGACTTGTTGTTGGTTTAATAATAATGGTTGTTGGTTTAATAATAACTTAGCTTGAAAAAGTCATATCTATAAACTACGCATGAACAAATGGATGAATGAATCAAACCGCGATCCTGGAAATATCGATGGCCCAGGAAGTTGCAAAATAAAACACGGAATATTAAATTCTGCCTTGCACGGGATTCGAACCCGTAAAGTTTGCCATATGTTGCAAACTAAACTGAGTTCAAGCAATTTATCTGGTATTATTAAATTATTAAATTGTCTTTTGTAGAACATCACAAACAATAACACTGAGAAGATCATGACTTTTTCATATTTGCTTTTGAAAAATTGACATCCAATCATTATAATCCAGTAGTGACTTGCTGTGTTTTAAGTTTTCAGAGCAACATTTATGGCTTCTGCACCAAACTATCATCCATCAGAACCCAGGATGACAACGGGGACATCTTCTGGCAGGTCGCCGACGTTAATCGGCACAGTTGAATGGAGGGTAGCTCAACGCAGAGCCAACCGATAGTATACCGTGCTGTTATGAAGGCAAACTTTTTATCGGGTCATTGGCGAGCTCTATCATGGCTGCCACTACCGCCAGTGGACAGTGCGTACTGAAGTGAGGGTCATACAATTTCGTTTTAATTTTTTGACTCAAAAATGCAAATATTATATTGAAATTTCTTATTGCTCTGTAATAGTAATATAATAATTTTTACATTAAAAAGTGAACTACGATGAAAGAATAAATGAGTTAGTTAAATGATCATATAAACCTTGGCCAATACAAACAGTTATCAGTAAAGCGCCCAGTTGTAAGAAATTGGAGACTAATATGCAGTTCAGTTTGCCATATAACATGATATAAGTGCTGCCTTAATTGAAAGAGCTCTACCACTAATCTATTGCCTACGGACCTAGGCCAATTGCAGTAGTTGCAATTATTTTTGTCTATTGTGGGCATCACGGACAAGAACTGGAGATGATAAATTATCACGACTTACATTAGGAGAACTGCCACCTTTTCATCACTTGTACTGACTGATTGCGTTTTAAGTTTGCAGATTACAACAATATTTATCATCAGCTGGAAAGAGAAACATTCAGTGGAATGACAATAAAACTGAACGTGAGTTGGAACTCTCATCACGTTTGGCAGGTTACAGTCATAACGACAAGTTCATTCGGTATGTTTAATATCAATGACTTATATATGACAGCCAGGCCAATCATCACCAGCAAGTGTCTTTCAAGACAAAACGGTTAACCTAAATCTTCTTTGTGGAGATAGGAAAACTCCTCGGAGCTAGATGAGAACCACTAATAATAATAATTTAACAAACAAACTTCAGTACACGCCTATCCAAAGAAGTCCGGATTGGAAACCTGGGGAACAAATGGTGTGTGTGTGTGTCTGTGTGTCTGGCTGGGCAATACATGCCAATAACGTTTGTAAGGTGAACTTCAATATCCACTTTCCCGCTAAGAGTTTGATCATTTATTGCTTACTCTGGTGGTTTCAATTGTTTTTTTTCCCTTTTTTAACCTTTATTCTGAGGGAAAATGGATTGTTTGAGAAAGAAAACAGCACAAATTCATGTAAGCATGCCTCGAAAAGTGGTACACGTAAAATATGCATGGGGACTATGTTTCCCACAGTTATGTCTATTTTGGGGGGAAATTCCATTAGCAACACCAATACTGTGTCATACTGCAGCATTCCTTTTGTTCAACAACAGGGTCTTTGGAAACGAAAATGCTTATTAGTCATGATCAGGAGGCGCGGATAATGATAGTTAAAGAGAATGAAGAACAGGAGGCCAAGTCTAGTGAAATCCGTGATCCGTCACTGATTTTGTATCTTTTCTATTTTTAGGGCGTTCCCTTGGTCATGAAGTCACTATGAAGTTGTTTAGCTGGATTTCAAATGCGTGAAAAGTGATCGACATACGCTAGCCTTTTAATCGGATTCAATCCATAAAAGACAGGCAAAGTTGCTGTTTATGAAATCAGAACACGAAGAATTTCATTTTCTGACAATGATATACTTATAAAATGTGTGGAAAAGAGTTGGAAGACTTTTCACATTGGCATAAATATATAAGAGTGATTGCAAGTAATGTATATCGATGAAAAGTTGTTTTGCTTCGAAGGGGCAACAATTTTTGTTAAGTTATAGAGTAGAAAAGAAAAAAGAAACTCGATTTACCTGTTGCTCTCTTCTCGGTTTTCAAATTTCAGCTCACGAGTGAGAACTAGAGTTTACTATGTACAGTATGATATTTTCTACAGGTCTTTGTTTTCAATAACCATATTTTCTTCTACCTGACTCACAAGGTGCAATTCACATGGCTCGGTTTTTTGAAAGCTGATTGATACTGATCCAGGACTTTAAAATGAAGCCAAGGTTTTGTTTCTACTGAATTCTATACTTTCTACTTGCGCGAGAAATTAGCCACAACGAAATATGAATGAAATCCAGACAGAAAACCTCATTGAAAATATAACGCTGAATTAAACAAAAATAAATTAACTGAATCCTAAATAAAAGTAATTACTCAATCTAAAATTAAAGAAATAAATGACTACTTTACATGCAATATAGTTATTATATCAATGCGTTAGAAAACATCAACTTTAAACTCAGTTTTGAAACGTGTCAATGTGGATTTCTGTCATTTTTTGCCTTACTTTTATACCATCCTATAATTAGTACTTTAACTGAAGGAGAGACAGACACAAATCTCGGATGAACACGCGCTATGATTAGTTTCCGAAATACCGAGCCAAGAACATTATTGTTCAGAAAAAAGCTGGATGAAAACAAGATAATTGAATTGAACAGTTTCTCGACATTTTCCCATATCATTCTGTAACATTTTAATGCAATTCAATAAAATATTTTCATCGACTTTGGCTTGGGTAGCAGTCATTTTTTGAGGCAATAAGCTCTGGAATGCTACGACACATTCCAGGCCAAAATATTGAAATTGTTTATGATAAATAATTTCAATATATTGGAAAAATTAATTGTATGCTTAAAACTGGTCACATATACAGCATCTTGTTCCTCTCACCTGCTTTCTTGCTCTTTAAAATGACTGCTACCAGGCCTCATTAGTCTTCTCTTATTTTGTTTTAGACTCGCTGTGAGCGAGTAGAAAGAGGAAATTATTATTGTTTTAGGCTGAGCCTTAAAACAACTATTAAACTATGATACACGCGGGTTCAACATTTGTTGATCAGCGCGTAGGTGTTGCGACTGTTGTTTAACAAATGTTGAATGGTTTAATTATCATGCCGAGTTGAATGTTGATAAAGGCCATTCAATATGTTGAACGTTGTGAAAAAATAATGACAGGCTCTATTCTGTTAAACTGACAAGTTGCAACTTGTTGAACATCGTCAGTCAATCGTTTTAAAATGTTGAATGTGTTTTCTACTCATTCACCATTTGCAACATCGTTCAGCATTTGTTGATCAACAAATGCTGAAAGATGTTGAACCATGCATCATTTACACCCATATCAACTTACTGCCCTGTCATTAACTCTCAATTGCGCTCTCGTCCATCATTCAAAGTATCTTATACAGGATCATTCACACTCGTGTGCTCTTAATTATCAACTCTTTCTTATACCAACAACGTTAAGCGCTCTTATCTATAGCAACATTCGTGCGTGTTAATGAACTTTCCTCTCTTGTAAGTGAGTGCTCTTTAATCAGCACTTAATTGCGCTATCGTAAACCCTAGCAAGCTCTTGTCAACTTTCATGACAGCATTCGTTATTGTTACCTCTCATTCAACATTCGCTCTTGTCAAGCTCTGCGGTATCCTTATCACTTCACAAGTCCTTCTATGCGCTCTTATGAAATCTCGTGCGCTTTTATCCATCCGTCTTTATCGCTATTGTTATTACCCTCGTAAGTTGTCTTCTACATTTAGTGAAGATTCGTTCGCTTCTTTCCTCATCACGCGCTTCCTTAAACCCTTTTTAGCTGTTTTAATTTTGAATCTCAGGCGTTCTCGTCAACATTCGTTCGCTCTCATTATTTATCATTCGCTTTTTGTTAAACCTCGCACGATAATTTCTGCACTTGAGTTTTACGCAGTCGTTAGCTATCATGCACTGTCATTATTTCTTATTCCCTCTCGGCAATTGTCATATTCTATCGTCAACTCTCATCTCCTCTCGTGAATTTTGTTATGATTTTGTCAACTCTTACGGGTTCTCGACAATTTTCAATTTTATGCTTTTGTCATCTCTTACGCGATTTCGTAAACATTCGTACGCCGTCCTCCACTTTAAGACTTGTCAGTCAACCTTCGTTCGCTGTTGTCAACTATTAAATTCACACTCGTCATTTTTTTTATTCGCTCTCGTCAACTCTCATGCACCTTCGGACACTGTCGTCAACTATCATGCGCTCTCGTTTCTCATTGCTTTCATCAACCTTCGGATACTGTCGTCAACTATCACGAGCTCTCGTTCTCATTCGTTCTCATCGACATTCTTACACTGTCGTTAACTATCGCGCGTTTTCGTCATCTCTTATTCGCTCTCGTTAACTTTGGTACGATCCGGCTCTCGTCAATCCATTACTCTTTCGTCAACCCTTGTGCACTCTAGATCTAGTCATCTCTTGTTTTTTTTTACGCTCTCGTCAACCCCAGTGCGCTGTCATCGAGTATTGTGCATTCTATTCTCTTTCACTACGTTCAGCCGAATAGAATACATGTCTATGACATGCTCAAGGCAAACAAATTGTATAGGGAGAGACCGACCAGTCGTACAAGCTTTATTTGATTTCATACAATTTTTCATTTTACAATAAGCAGTATACACACTGCGTAAAACAATAACACTATAATTTACTATACAACACTATTATTAAGACACAGTGCTCACGAAGCTCAACATCTATTACTGGCAAATATAGTAGCTAAAGCGACTACACGCCGGACGCGAAAAACCGGACGATGCCCGGAAACATGTTCTCCAACCCAAGTGCGTCAAATAACTTCCCTGGAGGTTAAGGAAGAGCTACATAAAGGTATAAAATGATTGATTGATTGATTGATTGATTGATTGAAACTATAATGGTAGCGGGCGGCGGGTGGGAAGTGAGCTTGTAACTGGTGGTGTCAATGAATGAACCTCGTGGAAACGAGCAATATATCTAACTCTAATTCCCAAAGGGGAATTGAGAACAACATTGCCATGCTGCAATGTCAAGAAATACGACTCTCGCCAACCCTGTCTCGCTGCCCATTAAATTCGCATGCGCTCTTTTTATCTCTCCCTTCACGGTTGTCTCTTCAAGTTCTCGTAATTTCTCATGTCTTTTAAACGCTCTCATCAATCGTATGTGCTCTCTTCAACCGTAGTATGTCTTCATCAACTCTCGTACCCTCTCACACCAATCCTCGTGCGCTGTCTTCAATTTACATACACATGTTTTTTCGTGCACTCATCTGCGCTGTCGTGGATACACACGCTATTAGAAACTCCTATGTGCTCTTGCAACTTAGTACGCCAACTCGACTCTCGGCGGCTTTTGTCGGTTCATACGATCTCATCAGTAATCAATGCGCTCCCATCATTCACATATGCCCAGTCGTCAACCTTCATATGTTCTCATAAACTCTTCCGCGCTCTCGTCGGCCCTCGTAGGCTCTTGTAAACTCTCATGCCCTCCTGTCTACCTTGGTACGCTGTTATAGACTTTCTAGTCTTCTCGTTAAACTTCATTCGTCAGCCTATTGCACTGCCCATAAATATCACACGCTCGCATCAACTACCGCGCGTCCTTGTGAACACCTGCATACTCGAATCAATTACCACTTCCTTTTGTCGACCTTCGTGCGCACTTACCGATCTCACATCACTGATAAAACCACCTTTTAATGGCGTCGTCAACAACAATACAGGATCATTCGATCTCGTAAACTCTCGTGCGCTATTAATTATCAACTCATTCTCAGTGTACCAACAACGTTAAGCGCTCTTAAGTATAGCAACATTCGTGTGGTATCACAAATTTTCATACGCGCTAATCAACTTTTCGATCTAGTTAATTTTTATGTCCTCATATCAACTCTGCTAAAACCTCACGTCAATTCTCACACAGCATCATTCGCTCTCGTTAATCACTGCACTTTCATTACCTTTGAAGTGTTTCAATCAGCATCGACGGCTTACTCGTCAACTCTAGTGTGATGTCGTAAACGCTCATACAGCATGCAGCTATATTCTTACGCTCCATAACCTCTGATGAACATGCGCTCTTATCCAATCACGTGCGCTTTCATCCGTCTCAGTTTATCGCTCTAAATAGTAACCCTCATAAACAGTCGTCAATACATTATTTTCATGCCGTCGTCAGCTATCATAACTATGCATCAGTTAATTCCAACAGTGTTCCCCCAGGACAACCCCGGGCATTAGCATTTTGGGGAAAAAAATGGCAAATGCCTCATTACTGGGACAAAAATGCAAATGTCCCGGAGGTATAATAAAAAAGAAGCGGGAAATTATTTGAATCTAGATTAATTCAAAAATTATTTGAAGGCAAATAAAGTAAACAGAGTAGGGTTGTCCTTCACTTCGTTTTTGCTGATCGATTAGAGCAAGTTCGCAACAAATTTCTCGTCAGAAATGATACCAGGTTTCTTTGAGGTCGAAAACACAAGGATTTTAAATACACCGGGATCGGGAAGGCGGCCCCTCCACCCTTAAACCCTTGTAAAAGAAAAAACGAAATACATGCAGCCGACGCCAACCGCGGGAAAATGTATGCGAGTAATTCATGATGGTTCATGGTTTTGGTTTAACCTCTGATTTTGGTTGAGAAATTGGCGCGAGATTATCTTTAGCTAATCATAAAGCGTGGCAATGCAAAACCAAAGCGCAAAGGTTACCTGGGGTTGAGGTACCCGTGACAGTATTGCGAAAGTTTTCGCGGTTATGAATTTAGTTATGGCAAAGTTCGCCAAAGTTGCAGTTATAGGAATGATTTGTGATTAACGCTGAGAGTTGCAAATGTCGCTCACCGATTGCAACAGGACATCAACAGTTAATTAAACGATTAAAATTACTCCTTAAACTCTCGAGAGTGCCAAAAATCAAATTAAACAAAAATCCCAAATTTCATTTTATAAACTATTAAAAAGCAAATGGTACCATGCAAAAGGGAGCTTAAGCAACGACGACCGCAACGCCAAGGAAAACGTCACTTGAAAAAAAAAAGTATTTCCGTTTTTTTAAACTACTTTGCAGTTGTTCCAATTTGTTTAGCTTGTCTAATGTGTCTGGATTTTCCAGGAGCAGAATTTGAAGTGATGGCTTTCCAGTTCAAATGAAAGGAAAATTAACCGTCGTGTGTTCACGTTCTCCACAAAACCTATAATTTGATCATTTAACGTTATTGTTTTGCAGTGAACGGCAAAGAAATGTACCAAAATGTAAAAGGCACGGGCAAAGGCATTGTTTTCGCTCATTTTAGGTGGCTCGTAACAGTTTTCGGCTTTTTGACTGTATAAACTTTGGAAAATTATAACAAAACATCAGGCCAAGGTCATAATTAAATTATGATAAAATTAAAATGTACATTTAGTTGTTGACCAAATGTGGCTGTTATTTCGTCATCGATGGTTACCATGGTAACGATACGTGGGGATCATTCAGACCTACTTTTTAGCTTTTGAGACTTATAACTCAAAAATTAACCCGGTGACCCCCATTCTTTTTAACGTGAAAACTTTTGACACTTAAAGAGGAAAGTGTAAAATTATTTTAAAAAAATTACTTGGAGCAGATTTTTTATAAACGTAAAATAGGAGAATTTGTGAGTGGTGAAAAATTCCCTCCACAGAATTTTTTTTTTAAATTTTGTCTGACTTTTCCTTTTAATACGGAAAAAATATTAAACCAATAAAAAGTGGGGTTCACCGGGCTTGTTCACTTGTTAAAGCCTTCGTGAGTTTCACAATATCCACGCGTGAACTCGCGCATTTCAAAATCTGGATTGTACAAGATCGACATTTACTCATGCTCAGTCAGGATTACCGCTGACCTTTGCGTGTACACGCGCAGACACCTACAGACCACATTGTGTGATCGAGCAAACGTTTTCGTTTCCTTGCCGTGGATTTAGTAAGCCTTTACGCTTTTTACTCTTCAGATATGGAACTTCAGAACTTACCATTAGGTTTCCTCATAATGTATAGATCGTTTTCACGTGACGTCACGACAGATCCGCCGCCATATTGGTGGACCACTTTCGATTGCGTAATAGCAGTAATAGGGTGCAATGCAAGTCATATCTTATTCTACAGTTGTCGCATTTTAGAAATGAATACTTCACGATGTGAAGCAAAGTCGGGGGAAAATCTTTATTTGACTTGTTCTTTCCTATTTCGAAATATGCTAAGAAGTTGGAATCGCGAGTTAAGCAGCGTTATTTGGAGAAAATCTCGGCAATTAGAATCCATCCCATGTCGACATTTATTCGAGTCGGACTGCTTGTCTCATATTCAAACAGTTGAATCAACAGCCTTTACACCCACTAGAAGTTTAAAACTTTCCGATGCCTACACTAGGAGCTTATAATAAAACAGTGTCCGTATTTATAGTTAGCGTACTGCAAAGCCAAATCATTGCTACAAACAAGTTTGTTTAGCGAAGGTGAGACATTTCCAGCGATGACTCAAAATCTCGATTTTAATCAACACAAAAAGAGAAGGAACAGTTTCGTCTGCTCATTGCCTAGGTTGTAAGGCTGGGCAAGCAGAATCCTTTTCAAATTATATGGCGAGTGTTTGTTTGGAACTGATCAAGAAGCATAGACAACACCCCGGCTCAGTGATAAACTCAGTCATGTTCACAAGTTGTGTACATATGCGAGTGGAGAATTTTTAACGATCAGTTTGAAAGAGAGACTAGTGGGCAGCAATTGCGAACTATAAGCTGTAAAAGTTATTTATTTCTCCTACATATTTCGTTTAACTATCGTAGACTTCATCAGGGAGTTTTAAGTCTGTATCGAAGCCATAAAAACGGAAATCGCACGAGCGCAAACAACAGCCGAGAATGTTTTGGTCGAATTTGCGTAAAAGGAAAGGGGAAACCGTATGAAATATTTCAGTAGGGCAAGACATGAAATATTCTTGGGGGCTTAGTTTTAGCTTTTGGAGATTCGTTTTCGAACACAATATCAGACATTTGTCCTCCGGGTTTAGTTCACTTTTTTTTGCTGCGATTTTTTCGGCTACAATCGCTTTGGCTTTTTTGTTCCTTTTGATTCCTCTCTCTGTTCTCGCTGCGACGCTTGCTCGACGTTTCTTTTATCCTGTTTTTTTTTTTGTGTCGTTCCCGAGTATTAACGAAACCCAGTCAACATTATATCTATCCCTGTTATAGCCGCTTGTCCAGAAAATTGAAACAAAATATCTGGCTTACACACTATCGTTCAAAACTCGTCCGTAAGGATTCTGCCCGACTAATAGCAGAAATCCATCGCGATCGCCTCTCTAGCGGCAATTAATTTGTCGGTTTCTTTACTTTGATTCATAACTGCAGAACGTACTCAAGTGAAATAAATACCCCTATCTCGACCGCTTTTGCAATTGATCACAGCACCCGTATAATTAAGAGGACGCGACTCGGGTTTGTTTACACTTTGGTCCACCAATATGGCGGCGTAGCAACGGTTGTCAAGATTTTTGTCACGTGAGTGAAAACGATCTATTGTTTGAAGGCGGAATGGTGAGCGTTATTATGTTGAATTTTTACATCACATTCGCTTTTATTACTCGCGGTTTTCTTCTTAGTGCTGAAAGATGTCGGGAAGTATTCTCTTTGTTCATGTGTTCATGATGATAAAATTGACGGTGGATTAAACACCATGCAGACTTTTTTTTTACCAAAAGTTGAGTTTGTTTTACTAAGATCATCGTAATTGAAACCACTGCCAGCGACGTTTTGAGCCATGGTTTAGTCACTTGAATTGAACGACTTGTTGCTGAATACGAGGAAAAAAACACATGCGATATAATTAGCTCACTTGCTCGCAATCGATAGCTTGATGTTTTGTTGACAGTTCTACAGTTAACTTTGAAGTCTAGTCCTAGGTTTGATTTGTTCTCAAAGTGACAGTAATTAAGTTTTTTTGTCCATAATCACGAATGTTTCGTTCTTCCTGGCGTCTGAATTGAGCAGGCATACGTTGGAAACTTGTTGCATGGGAATAGCTGTAAGTACTCTCCAATCTTTTCCTAACTCACGAAATACGATTCTACAAACCTTGGTTCATCGTAGCAAAATGTTGAGTTTACAGTTTGTCCTGATGGCTGCATTTCTCAGTTGTAGTTTCATTATACCCGATATTATTCCGTTATTTTTTATTTTTATTACACGTAACTTCGCTTTGTATTCATTCGTTATTACTTCGTGATTGTTTATATTTTTGTAGCCTTGTTGTTATTTTGGTAAAATCTTAGTCTGATGAACTTTTATAAATTTAACTAGTCCTATGTATGATATAATATTTAAACTGGTTCAAAATAAAGTTTATTTTTGAAGCTTAACAATGATAATTATTTTAGTTGTCAATCAGTATACATGCATGGCGCCGCGTGAATGTCAATCGTGTTTATCGGTGTTTGTTCGCTAAGATTTCAGTGTTTTGATCAGCCAAACCAGAAGCCGGCTCGAAGATCACAGAAAAGGCAGCTTTTTGTTTTTCGAGCTCGGTAAAATAAACAGCCTGCCAAGTGAACGAAAACTTTAAAATGAGAAAATACTATTCGGTCACCCTTTTTTTTTTTTATTGCTGTCAAGTTGTATTTTTTACGTGTGTTCCGCGCGTATTTAGAACCCAGTCGGCGCGCGCCAAAAAACTGTTACGAGCCACCTTAAGGTGGCTCGAAATAGTTTTTATGGCGCGCGCAGACTGGGTTCTAAACTCGCGCGCGATTTTTAAAAACCCACAAAGGCCCACGAAGTGAACAAAACTCGTGTCTCATTTTAAGGAACAATAATGTATTACGTTGCCTCATGAGGAAAAACGTTAGAAAGTGAAATCCTTGAGCGTTTCAGTGCATGGGGCGTCAACACATCGGAAAATAAATGGTTTACGGTTAATTTCTATCGCATAGTCTTCGCACGTGACACATGCGCACGCATGCTTAACTGCGATCTTGTCGTGTCGAAATTCTTGAATTTGCGTGACTTTAATCGCTTATATTTCCGCTTCTGGTCGGTAGATTTTTTCCATTTTTTTCTGTGAAAACTATGATCAATTTGGTGCATTTATATTGCGATTTTTAAAAAATTCTGTAGGTAGAAAAAATATTTAGTGAGAAATTGTCAAAAATAAGCATTTTTCTAAAGCTGCCCTACAGAATATTTTTAAACTCAAATATTTTGAAGATCTTTCCTGATATTATAAAATACCGCCACATGAGAAGATTTCACCGACCGCTTTTTAAAATAAGGCAAAAGAAGACGATTTTGGGGGTTCAATAGAATACGTCACACGGTTGCCATTGTAGCAAGTTTTCAGAAAAAAAAGATGATGTTATAAATCTATGATGTCAGTGTGCTTTATATTTGTGGTAAATGTCATGTGAGTACGATGAACCAAACTATATTTAGAAAGGTATTTGTAAACATGTCTGGGGAAATGAAAACTATTTCGAGTCACCTTAACCTATCGTTTTGTGTCGTTTTCGCTACTGTCTCCGTTGTGGTTGCTTAAGCTCCCCTTTATTTGAATGCTCACACCATAGGATTTCTTTGACAGACTCAAAAGTTAGAACTACATTGCACGTCCGGCCATAGTTGACTCCGAAAGTGAATGGGTTAAAACGCTCTTTTTATTTAGCTTATGGATACAAGGCCGCATGATTCATGAAAAGGAACAACTGATTTACACGAAAGAGGCTTTTTATTTCTTTTCTGTTTACACTCGTGTCATCCTTCGTGCCTTTGTTTTAAAACTCGACTCCCCCTCACTTTAGCAGGGCATTCTATCATCATCAAATAAGCAGCCTATCTCTCACTATTTTTTCTTGATTAAGTGACAATACTAAAAAACAGTGCATTGCTGAATTGTTCAAACTCTCTACTACTATTGTAAATAAAACCAGGCTTAGTGTCCCTTGTTTGAGTGGTTAACTAAACATTGGACAAATTAAACTGGAAGTTGCACACACTCTGATCAACTGAAAAATCATGTTTTATTAACGAAAAAAAAACGCGCCGAGTGCATTATTGAGTTATATAAGCACGCGGGAAGAACACGAAAGAAGTGCAGAGAAGCACGAGCCAAAGGCGAGTGCTTCTCGCACTTCTCGAGTGTTCTTAAAAATTTCCAAGTGCTTATATAACTCAACAATGCACGAGGAACAAAATGGTTAAAAGTGTAAAAAGAATGAGTCGAGTGTAAGAAAATACAGAACCTAACTTCGTTAAATTTGTTTTTTATTCAGTCCCTAAAATTCATTCTATTATCCCTTATCCCTAAATATATTTTGCCAGTTATCCCTTATCCCTAATACTATTTTGCCAGTTATCCCTTGAGTCCCTAAAACCCCTAACAGGGCCTCATGTTAGCACCACACCTCTGGTCTTCTGTTGTTGTTCTTTCATACTGTTAAACACTTTCACTGTCAAGAAAGTCAAGAAAAAATCCGTTTTACAAATAACGAGATATAAAACAAACGGCATCAAATAAAAATACTGCTCAAGCGGTTTCATTTGAATGGTCACACTAGGCTTTCGTCCTGCACACGCAAGCTTGAACCACCTTGTACTGCATTAGAAATAGTACCACAGAAAAGTACTGCTCAATAGCTTCCATTTGAATGGTCACACTGAGCCTTTATCCACAGACTCAAAAGTGAAATTCACCTTGTATAGTATAATAAACAGCACCACAGAAAAGTACTGCTCATTATCACATGACCCGTACGGCCCTGCGAACCTTTTCTTTGTAAAACAATTGATGAAAGTCTCATATGAGGGCCGCACGAATTTGCGCGAGCGTAAGGCCCTACTACAAAAGCGGACGGCCTCGCATGTTAAAAATTTCAAGTAATTTTGTCTCCAAATTGGTCATATGGTATAATACTTATTGATTAAGTTAGGTCGAGCCGGATGGGAAAATATTTGGCTCTCGGTCATGGCGCACGGACCTCGCTGCGCTCGGTCCGTACGCTATGACCTCGAGCCAAATATTTTCCCATCCGGCCCTCCCACTCAGTCAATAAGTACATAATAGCTTTCATTCAAATCGGGCCACACTTCAGGATTTTATCTCGCACTCAAAAGTTAGAACCACCTTGTATGGCATAATAAACAGTACCACAGGAAAGTACTGTTCGATAGCTTTCACTTAAATGGTCATACTTTAGGATTTCATCCACAGACTCAAACGTTAGAACCACCTTGTACAGCATAATAGACAGTACCACAGAAAAGTACTGCTCGATAGCTTTCAGTTGAATGGTCACACTTTAGGATTTCATCCACAGACTCAAAAGTTAGAACCACCTTGTACAGCATAATAAACAGTACCAGAGGAAAGTAATGCTCAGTAGCGTTCATCTGAATGGTCACATTTTAGAATTTAATCCACAGAAACAAAAACTAGAACCATGCATGCCACAAGACTTCTGTTAATAGATTCTCAGAGTAAAATAAGAATTTTTTGCAAAAAGGGAACATTATACGTATTTAAAAGATATATACTAGATAAACCACATTACAGCTAGACAACCGAGAAAGAAACCTTTCAAATAAAATCAGCTCAGATGAAACGACACCAAAAATGATAATCTAGCTTAGGTAAAGTAATAATCGTTTTATCTAGGCCCAATTTTATCTAATATTAATGGTCTACTTTCGTCCCAATCCAGGCATAAACTAGAAAGAAATTGCATCGACCCTTACAAAAGGCGTGGTTACTAATGAATGTTAATGATGGTATCGACCGTTAAAAATGGCATCGACGGTTTACGAAAGGGAAATCAGCAACGACGACTCTTTCTTTGCTTTCGTAGAACACAGCGCCGAATATTTTTTCTATTTCTCAATACTGATGTATTTTACAAATCGTGATGTTTGTTATTAAAGGACATTGTCCCGGCTGATGGTATCATGTTTTGATCGGATCATGGCCAGATCGGGCCAGCAGCTTGCTTCTAAGTTATTTTGGAATAGGAATAAAAAATCGCCAAAAGTGACGAACGCAAGGATATATTTAACTAAAGAGACATAACGCTAAAAAAGTGAAAATTCCACAAGAATGTCATGAAATCAAATTTGATGAACTGTAATCCACTTCCATCCTTGCAATCCTGCACTTTTTCTCCAAACTACTGCTTCTGTTTTGCTCTATAGAATCTTT
Organism: Dendrophyllia cribrosa; assembly: GCA_024195265.1. Lineage (NCBI taxonomy): Eukaryota > Metazoa > Cnidaria > Anthozoa > Scleractinia > Dendrophylliidae > Dendrophyllia > Dendrophyllia cribrosa. The sequence continues at coordinate 31,717,059 of JAJLRJ010000011.1, read as the reverse complement.
TTATCCGATCAATTTGTATATTTGGTGGCATTTTCGATATAACACGGAAATTAGGGAAAATAAATTTCGTTCTTTCGTTGGCACTGTGCCCCTTTGAAGGAAACAAATGACCTAAAGTACATTTATACGGTATATGGTAACCTAACATTTATTTTATGAGAAGAGAGCAGCAACTTTACGTTTCTTTCCTGTGGATTTCATTTTCGCGAACCTTTGCCGCACGATGCACGAAAGCGAGGAAATTAAAACTCGGGCGATTCTTAAGGCATTACGGTTTGTATTCAAATTGGTTATTTAAGCAATGTACCGCACATTTTTATGGCTTATCGGTTTATTATAACATACTAGGAAATTTACCCAATCTAATTCAACAGCGCGAGCGTGCATCTGTAACTCAACATACGTACGCCGGTGCTATCGCCTCGAGCAACTCTAACCCTTCTCTCATGCTCTCCAAACTTCCCCCGTGCATAATAACTCGATAGACGCACGCTAAGCATGAACCAAGTCTTAAATGAACCACGCGGGATGTTGGAAAAATACGAGAAAAGATTGCAAGTTACGAAACAAAGGGAGAGTGATTTACAAGCTTTCGAGTGTTATTCTAACATTTCAAGTGGTTTATTGCACCGATAAGCCGTATAGATGTGTGGTATGTTGTTTTTATATAATAAATCATTTCCATGTCGTTCAACTGTATAATAGTCATTAACTATGGGCCAATCAAAGCGCATGCATAGAAAAAAAGTGAGGCAAATAAAACAACAACTGCTAGAAGAAGCAACAAAACGTTAATCTACTTTCACAGAGATTCATGAAATCAGTTTTGTTTGGTTGATGGAAGCAAAAGTCAGAACCATGGAATGGGATACGATTCTGTGAGTGAAAATGTTAACTTGAAACACGGCCACAAACGATATTGGTAAACTTCTTTACAGCGACAATGGACCAGAAGAAAAGGATTTTCTAAATAACAACAGCTTAGTTGAAAACATAAAAAGAAAACCAAAAAAATTGACTTTTGTGAGTAAACGGACCATTACCACAGGTACCAGTAAAACGAACGGGGAACATTGTCTGAACTATAAGGGTCACTATCTTTTTTTGCCTCTAAAGTAGAATTCAAAATTTAGGATAATATATTCTTCGAGAGAAAATCCAAAGACACCAGATCAGGAGAGATGAGAGGTAAGCAGTGTAATTAAGAAAGTTGTTTAAATTTTAATGACTCATATTCTTGGTAAACTACTTTCAGAGATATGGAATACAAAATGACACTCTATAGAGCAGTTTTCAATTGAGTGTCGTAAAACCAAAACCAAAGTAATTACTCTGACCAATCACAGCAGGCGTAAACAATCCAATGAACCAATCAGAGCTCGAAGCAATTACATGACGCGGGCGCCAAGCGCGGGAAAACGCGTGCGAGCAAGTCACGATTGGTTTTGGTTTTACTTCTGATTGGTCGAGAAAGTGGCGCGAGATTTTTTAGCCAATCACAAAGCGTAGCAATGCAAAACCAAAGCAATTGTGTAATTACTTTCGACAGTCAATTGAAACTGCTCTATAACATCAGGTTATTTGCACTTATACAAAAGAATACCAAAACACTCAGTGACTTTTGTCAGGAATCAGACCTATCTACAGGTACCAGTAATAAAACAAGGTATTAGAATTGTCTGGAATATCACTTGAATGGTCACTTACCTGCAGATATTTCAGAGAAAATCTCAAGACCACACAGATTAGGATACATGACAGGTAAGTAGTGTAATAAAGAAATTTAAATTTTTGCAACTTATGTTTTTGGTAAACTACTTTACAGAGATATGGAACATAAAATGACACTCATTCTGACTAACATCAGTTTATTTGCACTTATTTAATAAAATAAGACCAAAACAGTGTCTTTTGTGAGTAATCAGACCTTTCTACAGGTACCAGTAAAAGAACGGGGTATTATTGTCTTAAGTATCACCTTATAAGGGTAACCGAATTTCAAATATTTGCCATATAGGTTGCATTACTCGGGAGAAAATCCCAAGACACCAAACAGATCAGGAGACAGCAGAGGTGAGCAGTCTAAGTAACATAATTATTCTCTTTTTTTTGCGATTCGAGTACCCTGTTTTTTATCTTTTCAGGGGGTTTTGAATTATCCATAATCCCCCAAAACTGGACTACCCAATTTTCGCAGACCGGTAGGATTAATGCTATTTTCAATGAGTCAAGTACTAAGAGAAGTGTTCTCAAATTGGTTAAAAAAGAGTGAATTTCTCAGTCACGAGCACCCAACGAATCGTTTCAGTGAAAAGGTGTTTGGAACCTCTCAGCCATCTTAAAGGGCCATTGTCATGCAGATTTTGCCGTGTTTTGGTCAAAACACACTAAATATAAGACAAAGTACTTTTGGTCAAACATAAAATTGCTTTTAGAACACCAAGAAGATAATATCAAGTGATTTCTTCAAGGAAGAACAAACCATAATAAGTTGTTCTGCGATTTTTTCACGACTCTTGGGAGGAACTTGAAAAAATTGGCCAATGTTTTTACGTTGCAATACATTTCCATCCTGGCCATCCGCAGCCAAAGATAACGAATACTAGTTTCTGTGCACTGGTAGAGTATTTGTTAACAAAACTGGACCATTATTTCAAGGTTTCCATTGAAACAAATACGTTTTTTGGCTTTTCAAAGTGATACTAAAAATAGGTGACAGTGTCCCTTTAATTTCTTTAGAAAAATGTCGCCTAAAACTTTTGTATAACATTGGAAAATATGACGCCTTTTAAGGTATCAAAATGTTGCCGTTTTGGGTACGAAACCGAAAATGCTTTCTTTGGTTATAAGTTTGGCCTTCCTAAATGCGATATTAAGGGGTTTTTTAAATGAGATTAAAATTAAACAAAAGTGATCAAAAAGGTAAATACGATTTTAAACGTTGCCTTGTTTGCTGTTTCATTTGTTGATTTAAAGCTAATCAATTCAATATAAAACATACGAAATGAAAGAATGGCACTAAAATGAAATGGTAAAAATTAAATTAACTAATTTTATTATCACTAAAATGCTTAAATAATTTTGACTTTCTTTGAAGAATGCATTAAGTCAAAGACACAATTAACATATTAAAATAATAACGCGATATTTATTATTTTTGGAAAATAATCATGAAATCTACCGACGAGGACAGATTATAAGATGATATTTGTAAGCGTTAATTTTGGGTGTTTTTAAAATAGTTTTATTAATGATTATATATCTTCTTTGTTTGTTTTTGTTCATTGCTACTTTTTTCTTCAAATGTGATCGCCTGTTAAATTCTTAAAGTATAGTAAGCAATCCTGACTTTATTTGCATTCCTATTTTTGGCTGACCAGATCTTCTCCAGGGGCCGGATTCACGAAGCCCTCCTAAGTTAAGACATCATAAGTATTGTTTATTAACAATAGCCTATTGTTGGAATGACAATACTTAAGAGATGTGTTAACTTATGAGGGCTTAATGAACCCAGCCCCTGATCCCACTTACACCAGTAGCATTTTCGTTCGCGGTCCTTTGCTTCTTATTTAATTTATTTGCTTTATTTAAGAAGTTAAACCTTGACCTATTTTAACAACAATTTTGGTGATGTCATCTTGTCAGGTTTCCAGGCAATATAGATAGTTTAATTTGTTCCTTTATAAAAAAAGACCTTAATTTAAAACATGAAAATAAACTACGTTAGATAACCGCGAGTACTGCCGAAATGATTGATGCAAAAAATAATGTGTTATTACTTTCAGCCTCATTTAAATTATATTTAGACTACGAGTAGTCCCTCCTTTTTCCTCAGAGATAGTAGAGCGAGCGAAACGCGAGCGCGCGTAAAAATCACCCCACGCGAGAAAGGCGAGCCACGCGTCTCGCCTTTCTCGCGTTGGGTGATTTTCACGCGTGCTAGCGTTTCGCTCGCTCTACTATCCCTGGGGAAAAAGGAGGGACTACTCGTAGTCTAAATTCTATTTTACCCTGAAAACAGTACCAGCCTGAATACAGTGCATAAAAAACAAACAGCTGTAACAGCTAACACAAGCTAGTACGTGCAAGAAGGAATGGATGCCACTCCTCCCATAAGGTTTTTCTCGGATTTTTTTTAAAGATCTATATTATTCGCATATGCCGTCTTCAGTTGCTGTTCTTTTATCCTTGAGAAACATTCTGGTTAAGACTTGAGAGAATCACTTGCTATGGTGACGTCATGAGTAGCATGAGGTGAAGCCATTTTTGAATGCCGGAATATGCGGGGTTTCACTTCTTTTTTTTTTAACACTACCAAAAGCAGTACGGTGTTTAATTATTTCAAATTTTACAACTGTAGCAAATAAACATTTTTAATTTCTGCATCTTTCCTAAAAATTAGTGGTTTAGTAAAATTTAAGATGGCGCCATTTTGGATGACGTCATAGATTATCAGCAGCGCCACAACCCAAATTAATTAGCTTATCTTGTACCGCACATCATAGGCTATCTATTTAAGGTAAAATCTTTTCGGAATATTGTAAAACCGCAAAAACCAAAGGGAGGGTTGCGACACCCCCCAACCACCTCCCCCACCCCCCTTGAACCACGGTTGGGGTATTATTTTGCGTGTACGTCCGAGGATAAATAAGATTTTATATAACCCAAAGCGCGGATTATGCACTTTTTTTTAATGTAAAGGACTATGGACCAAGGACCAGGAGTTGTTTTACAAGCAAAACTCAACAGCAGACATTTAATTTAGAACTCAAACATAAACAGTGAAATTTTTGTCCTTCAGGTGTTGGGATAACGTTCACCATGCATCTCTTTGTATTTATCCTCACCCTTGGTGTTCCTGTGGTCACTTATGCCGCTCATAATCCACCCAAAGGGCTTTACTTTGTGGGCGTCGGATATAATCTCCTGAAGGGAAACCCTGAGGGCGGTGATTTGACGGTAGGTGGTGTTGATCCTGGACTGCTTCTAACCAGAAAGATCTTCCAGCTGACCTGGGAAACAAAGAAGTTGTCCGCAGACAAGAAATACAATGTTCCAGATCAGGTCAGTTTTGCCCCTCGTGATTCCTGCGTGACAGAAAACAAGACAAGCGCGGTGTTTGGTTGCGAAAGCTATCAAAAGGAACTGAAGGTTGAAGTGGGCGCCAAAGGTAAAAACAAAAGATACTCTGATAATTTAGTGTTATGACGATGTATCAAGCTTATTTTCTCTCGATACATGGTCATGACCGTTAGCTGAATTGTACTTTGCGAATACAACGATTTTTTTTCTTTCAATTAAAAACATTGATTGATTGATCCAACGTCGTGACCATCGCCTTCTCCGCCCTGCGTTGATATCCATAGCTCAGAAGGAGGTCAGACACCTCATTGAAACTTATATAACGGAGTAACTGGTTAGCTTTCAGTTGTGGTTAAGTGTCGGCATTACGTTATATAATTCTCAGTAAGTGCCCGACCTCCTTCTGAGCTATAGAAGGTAGACTCTACCGCATTGATATCCCTGAACAATGTCGCCAAATGCCGCAGAAATCCTGGAGCATTTTGCCACGTAAAACATGACGAAATGTCTTCGTTTAGTTTGAATAGTTTCAAGTTGCCATAAAACAAACGCAGCTGCGAATCATCGAAAATAACTTGGGAGAATACTCTACATTTCTTGTAGTATCTAGGGGTATATGCGCCGGCCGCCACGCCATTATTAAAAGAAGCGAAGGCCCTGGGGACAAGGTTGATAAAAATCGACCATCTGGTTTTCGTACAGCTCTTGAAAACATCCTGACAACAGTTTTGTATGACATGAAATTCTTCTTGTGACTTGATGATTCTATGACAACAACATTTTAACAGGCATGGCGTTCGAAATTTTACTTTTTGTTCAAATTTATATTTCTGTGCCATTTAAGCATTTCTTTATTCGTTTTGATTACTTTTGAGTAAATTTGAACGGTTTTGTGAGGTTTTGTAGCAATCGAAAAATCGAATATGGTGGATCTAAGATGGCGTCTGTCCAGAAAGAGGGATGTATTTCCCACGTCCTACGACGTCATTGTGCCATTTTACGAACTTCAATATATATATATGTATATATATATATATATATATATATATATATATATATATATATACCCACAAATTTTCAATGGTAAATGCTTTTACTCTCCCTCGGGCTCAAGAACTAAAACAATGGCACAGGCGAAATTGGGGAAAAATCGGGAACTTAACAAAGAAGATACCTTTCATAGTATGTATGAAACCCATTTTGAGTTAAACCACATGATTGATAATTTATTATCTTTCTATAGCTGGCTACGATAATGGACTTTGGGGAGTTTCCTTCGCTCTAAGCTCAAGTATGAAAATGTCATTTATATGTTATTTTTTTAAATAAATAAATGAATAAATAAATAAATATTCCTGGTGTAGTGATGTTGTTTAGTCGTTTAATGCTGAACACTTCAGAAAGCAGATCGATACCTCGGCAATGCAATCTTCAGAAGTCGTCAGAGACTGATCGGAAACTGTGCAAGGCATCTATGATATGTGTAAAACATCGGTTCTATAACACGCTTCTATGATTGTAGCTAAATTTTTATGTGTGTTTAGAGGATATTATGATGTAAGTTAGTGTTTTATTATTTTTTTTAGTATTATATACACTAGTATAGTATAACAGTTTTGCCACTACATATATATATATATATATATATATATATTTGTTATCAATTAGATTAGATTATATTTAAGTGCACGGCATGTCTGAAAAACAGTTTTACTGAGCCGTTTTACCGTGTTGAAATAAAGTTAATTGATTGATTGACATGACTTGATGTTCCCATGGCAACAAGATTTTGACAGCCATGTTTTTTGAAATTTGCATACTTTGTACCTTTGAGGAAAG
>JAJLRJ010000011.1:31570589-31709638 GCA_024195265.1 Dendrophyllia cribrosa | reverse complement strand
TCATGACACAATACAAAGACAACTCTACTCGGTTTTTCTAGCTGTGTTTTGTTTGGAAATTAAGCTAATTAACGAAAGCAATGATTACCAAATTATGCCAATCCTTAAAGGAGCTCTGTAATGGGAATTTGGACGCTTTGTGGTTAAAACTGCCCCAAATTACAACTAAGTTGCTATATTCTTCAAAAGGAAATACTGCACAAATCAGGACATATCGGAGGTTAGTAACAATTATTATTATTTTTTTTAATTCCAGTAGGTAATTTGATCCAAAATGTTCAAGATGACCAGAACTGAAATTAACGAATTTCACTCTTTTAATTTACTTCTATTTTACTTTGTCTTATTTGTAGCCTTTTCTAAGCCAAACGGACTTCATTCTAACTTTTGGTTTGCAATTTAATTTTATCACTCTCTCCCCCACAGAGGCTCCTATCAGTAAAGAACGTTCAATAAAAGGGAAAATGGGAGCGCGGGGAACGATGGGAAGAGCCGTGCGCTTTACTTTTTACCTCTACCCAGCCTCCGCGCGTTTTTTGCCAAGCGTGAAGCGTGACTAGGAGGCCTCTGCGGAGGAGAGAGATGTTATCACGTATGGTCCCGCTAAAGTTTAATTTTGTCAGTTAATTATTTTATAAAGAAAAAAAACATCATTGATAAACTATCTATTTTATAGAAATTTCAGACCATAAACAAAGGGCTTTAACAGCACAAAATCTGTGAAAATAATAAAAGAAAATAAACATTTTGAGAAAAGATGATTTGTTCAATGGCATAAGAAGCTAAAGTGACATGATAGGGAATGATAATTTTATATAGTACCTTAGAAAAATAAAACACCATAGATAAACCAGCTATGTTATAAAAATGTTAGAATAAAAACGGAGGGCTTTATCACCAAAACAAACTAAAAATACTACTTCAGACAAAAGATGACTTGTTCACTCGCACGATAAGCTAGAATTAATAAAGGCATGGAATTTTTACTGGTACCGGCTTTGATTGTAACAGGAAAGAGGCGGGACTGAAAACAATAGCTCATAACAATAGCAAAACAAAGGGTTCTAAATTCCCCTCCTCATATTAAAATAACACAAACAGAAAGATAGCATACGACTTTAAAACACGAAAAAAAAAACCAATAAACATCGGTCAGTAGTTTTAGCTCATGCAAAAAGACGAAATAGAAAACATGAAAATCAATGATACAATCGCCTCTCCGTGTGTTAAACGTTTTCACATGCATGTACCTGTAAAACGCATTGGTGAGAAATGAATGGAAGAACTGAATGAAACCCTCACAGTCTTCTGAATTGGTCAGAAACGGTACTCAAAAGGAACGTTAAAAATTGTGAATTTAAAAGCAAGGTCTTGAAAATTAGTTGAGAGAAAATAAAGAATACGATGGGGATTTGTAATTCATGGCGGTTTAGATAGCTTTTCTAGAATGATTACATTTTTAAGATGTTCAACCAAAAATCGGGATGATACAGTTATGTCAGCCTTTCAGAGGGCAATGCAACAGTTTGGCTTGCTTCTTGCGTAAGAGGTGATCATGGTGGCGAAAATGTAGAGGTTGCAGGATGGTCCATCTCGATACCCGAAGCATCTGAGCAATCTGATTCCATACACCCCATGCAGAATGAAAAGGGACTGGGAGTGATAAACGTGAAAACAAGGCTAGTTGGGCCTGGTAAAAATGGCCGCCTGATGTACAGGGCGCCAATTTTTGAACATGCCGGAAAATTGTTGTGTCCCAAACTGTACCAAAAAGAATTACAGGACTGAAAACGGGAAGAAATTTTCTTACTTGAAGTTTCCAGAGGACGTGAATCTCAAAAAGCGTTGGCTCTATGCTATTCGTCGCGACGAAGGAAAGGCGTTTAGAGTAAACCAAAACACGAAGATTTGCACTCGTCATTTTAAGTCTTAGGACTTGGTTAAAGTGTTTAGTGTTAAAGTGTGGTCAGCGTGTTCATGTGAAGGCAGAACTCGTTCCATCGCGATTTTCTTGGTCAAATAGTTCTCCGAAAAAGAGAAAGCCTCCCAAGGGTCGTGCCCTTTCGTCCAAAACAGAATTTGCGAACACCAAGTTGCAAGTTAGATTGAGCAGTGGAACATCTTGCCGTTTTAGATTACTTGAAAACACTAATTTGTCCCGGTAACTTTCGAGGTAGTGATTAAAAAACACTTCCATTTCGCCTGATTATCATCATCGAGATAGCCTTTTACCCATTTCATTTTCAAGGATTGATTAAAGCTTTGAATGTCTATCTGTTTACTAGAGTGTCATGATTCCTTTTCCTTTTTACAATACTGTGGAACTTAGATGCTGTAAACCGAAATTTCCTTTGAGTCTTCCATTTTTGAGAGGCTGCTTGTTCTCCTGTAGTCTTCTCTATGTTATTGAGCTTTGCCTCATCAACAATCAAATAATCAAGGAGTACTTCTTGGTTGCTGCTTAAACCATCTGGCTTTTCATACTGCTCAGATTGTTGCAAAGGAAATGTAGGATATGCAGAAATAGCATTTTGGTCACCATTACAGTCCACCCTAGGCACTCAGAGTCAATATTTCAGAAAACTTGAAAATTGGACTCTGTGAACTGTAACTGGCAACTTGCATATGAAACACTTGGAGATTCTCCAAATTTTGTTTTCTGTAAGTTGGTGTCACCAGGAGACATGATTTGGGACAGGGCAAACTTAGGGTTGATCTTTTGAAGCTTGTCTTTCAACATAACTTCATCAGATGTTTGTGTGCTCAAGTTTTTCCTAGCTTCATATAACAAATACCTTACCCACTATCAAGGTTATACTCTTTATCTAAATTGGACCTTTTTACCTCAAGTCCCATGACAGGTTGGGGCTTGATTTTATCCCCTCTTACAGGCTTGTGCCATAGTTGTAAACTAGAAGTGCATGCCTCAGATGGTTTCATATCAGACTCATGGTCCAACTCCTTAACATCTTAACAACTATACAAGCTGAACTTACAGAGTTTCATCACAAGTGCAAACACACACATGATTACAAAAGCCAACTGATCCTGCCACGCAGGTACAAGAAGCATATTTTACAGCTCCACTTACTAAACGAAGCGCACCTTGTTATTTATGAGGGGCCTCTTTTTTTAAAGCTATGGTGACACAAGCATTTAAAAAAGAAAAATTCATTATCACTAGCAGCAACTATGTCCTTCAAGTATTCGTCCTCGAGGATTGTTTTCGCTTTTCTCATGCTTGTGGGAACTGCCTGGTTCTGTTTATTTAGGTCAATGTTTTTTTTCCAAACTGAGAGACGTGTAAATCCATTTCTGCCTTGGTAAACAAGGACATTCGTTGCAAACTTGTTGACCACCCGGTCGATAGAAATCTTACAGTACTTCCCTTTGGCAACGGGACACTTGAGTTTGTAACTGTTCTTGCCTCTGCTTCCGACGCGTGTAAATTAAGTTTTGGTCCGGATCCACAACATCGTTATCACGACCCGAAACCACATATTCAAGAACTCTACAAAAATAAAATAGCACATCAGTTAATTGATACATAAACAGGTAATCGACAGAATTTAACAACAATAAATCCTATAGATTTCAATTTAAAATATACAGTGGTTCTGACAGGGTGCGCGGCAGAGGGACCGCACAATTCGGTCAAACCCGCATAATAGACCCTTCCACGGTTTTTGGCACCATCTTCGTTGGGGGGCAAACGTAGCTACAATTACAGTAAATGTATGGGAATTTTGCCGACTTTGAACCTCCGTAACTGCACTCCACATCGACGGACTTTCAAAATTAAAGGTATTTTTGTGCATCTTATCTATGTTATTAAACTGATCGAAAATTAGATCATTACAACGTTTGTAAAAAATGAATTAGAAATCTTCTCATGTCACTTGTAACTTTTGTGTGAAGTTTTAAAAGTTTGTTTGCGGCCGTAATAATTTGGTTTTGTTTACCATATTTAACGAAAAGAATCTCATGAAAAATACCTTTTAAAAGATGTATTCTTAGTCAAGATCCGAAACATTTGAACGGAGTTACAGAGGCTCGAAGTCCACCAAAATCCCATACATTTACTGTAATTGTAGCCATGTTTGCCCTCAACCAAGATGACGCCAAAAACTATGGAAGGGTCTATTCCGCACAATTCCTAAAAATCCGCAAAATCCCGCACAATACTAAAAGATCTGCTTAAAGTTTTAATTAAATCAGGTATTTCTATTGATTACCGAGATTTCTAGAAACTTTTTAGGCTATTTTCAGACTGAGAAACAGAGAAGAACTTAATACCGTCGCGCCGAAATGAATGTCACTGTGTCTGAATTATTTTCGCAAAGAACTGATCAAGTTTACGAATCGACAAACAAACTATTAAAGCGCTGGAACTTCGGACCGACAAGAGAAAATAATTAAGTCCTGATCAGAATACTGGATTTGATTTTTTCATTCAAGTGAAAGACGTTTTCATTCAGGAAAATGCTCTACGATCTGGTAATTAATGACACTGATTTTTCATGAAATAACTCGCTCAGATCAGAAACATTTTATTCTGAGGTGGTACTTTGGTTTTGCCCGATCGAGTTCATCGTGTCACACAGTGTGATTTTGTTGAGATAAATAAGCTTTGGTGAAAAAAAAGAGGATACCAAATTCGCGGTTGGCCAACTGTGCCGTGGATTGCCACGACATTTTAACCAAAAACGAAGCTCATCAAATTTAAGTGTGGTCGGATTTCGTTCTTGGAGCGATGCTCCGGGAATATCCTCCTCAGAAAGACAGCTACATACAGACTGATAAACGGCCATTTTTACCACGAGACAACAAAACAAGGCCTAACTAGCCTCGTTTTCACGCTTATACCTCCCAGTCCCTTTTCGTTCTGTACAGGGTGTACATGTATGTGCACCCTAGGCTTCTAAGATTTTCAAGAATGTTTCTCTGCAATGACAAACTTCGGTCTTCCAGGTTCCCATATATGGGCAACGTTACGCGATCCTAAATCAACAAGACTTACTGTTCGTCTGCCTATTTCGGTCATCCTCTCGCACCAAAACTGATGTTTTTCAGAAAAATAATCTCAGAGCTCCAGTAAACTGTTTCTACAACATAGATCCTCACTCTGATCAAGGGCATTTCGCAGAACGGAGTGTACCCTGTCAGGACAATTGCAAAGCAGTGCCGCTGAGTGGAAATCTAAGTTTATATTACTGACACTGTGTTCGCATCTATCCAGTATATTTCCGGCAAATATATAAAAAAAAAATCGTGCCGAGTAGTAGGATAAGTAGGAGCATGGGGTCATGGGATACTGTTGAAAAAAAAAAAAAGGAAAAGATATATTTTTAACGAATAAAAATATACCATTTATCGAATGAAAATATTTTTAACGAATAAAAATATGTCATTTATGGAATGAAAATATTTTTAACGAATAAAAATATATCATTTATCAAATGGAAATATTTTTTATCGAATTCTGCTACTTTCCGGCAACCATACGCCACAGGGTGATGTTACCAGTTGGTTTGCTCTTGTAAAGACAATTTACAACTTGTTATTAAAGTTACGAATATATTATAAAAGAAACCATCGTGGAGAAAATAGCTATGAGGAACACACATGAAAATAACAAATTTTAACCCTTGTGTGTTTTATTTCGTTCTTTTTAACATTCACGGCTATCGCAGCTGTTAAGTAATGTACGTTCTGATTAGCTCTCCGGTTTGCTATCCATGGTCTACAATAGAACACAACATGGGGTGATGTTACCAGTTTGTTCTCTTTCATCAAGACAATTTACAACTTCTTATTAGAGTTACATTTACCTTAAAAAGAGAATGTCATAGATAAAAAAAGCTATGTTATAGAAATGTAAGACCTTAAACAAAGAGCTTTAACCATAAAGCAAAACAAAAAACTAAAAAAATACTTGGTCACTGTTTAAAAACATATTGTGATATTGTGAAAGTAAATTGCCGCACATCATTGCATTTTCTTGAGGTTAGATTTTAAAATTGATCCATATCATTCGATGAAAACCCCAGTTTTTATATCAAAACATAACACAGATTAGGATGCATCGGAAGTTAGTAACAATGCTGTTTTTCTTTTTCAATTCGAGTAAGGTAGTTTGATTCATATGTTTAAGAGGAACACAAATTAATATAATATATTTTATCCTTGGCTAATATATATATTTTTTAACAATCATGACTAACATGGCTTTCAGATTCACAAAAAAAAAACATGCATCTCTTCGTACTCTTCGTCGTCTTTGGTGATGCTATGGTTACTTATGCCACACAAGATCCACCCAAAGGACTTCACTTTGTGGGCATCGGCTATAATCTCCTGCAAGCGAACCCCGAGGGCGGTGACTTGTCCACAGGTGGTGTCGACCCTGGACTGCTTACCACTAGAAAGATCTTGCAACTGACATGGGAAACAAACAGGTTATCCGTAGACAAGAAGTTCAACGTTCCAGATCAGATCAGATTTGCCCCACGTCAGTCTTGCTTTGAACAAAACACGACAGGCGTGGTGTTTGGTACCAAGAGTTATCAAAATGAACTGAAGCTTGGGGTCGAAGCCAGTGGTAAGGACAAACGACCTACACAATTAAATTTGTTTTCTTAAATTAACTTTAACCAAGATATAATAATAATTATCTCTTGCTTTAACTAACTAAATATTTCATAGACTGCTTATAACATTTCATTTTTTTGTTGCACTTATTTGTTAAAAAAAAACCTTCTACAGTGCGACTACTTGAACCAAGCCACTTGGAATCAAGTTGACCAATCACAACGTAAAGCGAGAACAAAGCATGGCGAACATTTCGTAAACAGAGCAATAACGTTAAAGGACCCTAGTCATCCAAAATGCACTGCGCGCTCAAATGGTGAAATCCGCCATTTTCGATGCCATCGAAATTACTGAACATTGCATAGTGAATTAGAATCTTATTGCATCGTCCCACGTTGTGTAAATGAAAGTTTGTAACTGTTATCGTAGCTTTTTTGAATTATTAGTCTATCGGTTTGAATGATTTTTTCGTAGTTTTGCGCTACCAATGGACAAGGTTTTGACATCCAAAGTCAATGGTCTTATGGCCTCACGGTTTCCCAAGCGTGGACGGCCGAAGGCGCAAGGAAATGCAAAGAAAACTATTCTTCGCGAATCGACTTTCCACCTTTGGATTACGAGCAAAAGTGTGGTTGGAATCGTACGGCTAAACCATAGCCAATTCGCCGAATTGTTGTTTTTAAAGAATGTACAACAGTTGCATCCGGCCGTGAGAATTATGAAACAGTAAACATGCTGGAGATTCAAATATTTCACAAACTGATTTCATGATGGATGCAATAACGCCATACGTTTAATAACGAAAGTACAGCCTAGCTCCGAGACACGCAACTTAAACGCAGAAAAAACTCTGAGGAGTCGAAAAAAATTGTAATATGCCATTATTCTAAGGAATCATTGATGAAGAAACACTATCTCGGAAGCCATGCTAACCGCAGACTTGCGCTCACACAAAATCACGGACTGAGAAATTAACTCAGTGATCCTAGCATTCAGCGACTACTACTGATCTTGCAAACTATGCGCTAAAGAAACAATATCGTTATGCCAAGAACTAGCAAACAGCGATGGCATAACTAAATATTCTCATAGTAAACGGCTCTGGAAAGCGTAAATATCTCCTGTAAGTATCAGAGACTTTCCTAAGATCAAAGAATTGGCAACACATAGAACAACAGTCCTGTTATATCTTAATTTTGATCTATAAAAAGAAAGCAATCTCTCAAACACGTACTTGGGGTAACCCTATTCTAAAGCCGGGTTGAAATGCTTTTTTGCGACAAGCAGGATTTGTGCTAGGCCTGTCACCTTTCATAACGATATTTTTATAAATATCTCGCCTCTGACCTTTCGCGACGATTTCCTTACTTTTGGTCACGCGCCACGTGTAATATAATACCGAAACTCCCGCATGTAAACAAAAACAAAGGTGTGGCTGACTAGGGTCCTTTAAAGCATCCAGACAAAAAATCTACATATTAGTTTGAAAACAAACATTTTGATTGGTTACTTTTGATCCTATGTTTTGAACGCTTTGAAAAGGTCAAAATGTCACGCAAGCAAGCATTTCTTTAGCTTGCATGCGAAAATGCGAAAATCGTGATTTAAGTAGTGCGACGGAACAATTTTCTTCCAAGTGGTCTTGTTCGAGTAGTCGCACTGTAAACACGTTGACAGGTGCATGCGTTAAACTGTATCATTTAATGTTTCTACTTGTGTTACCTGAAAAGTGAGAATTATTTGGACCATCTTTTGACATGTACGCCTTTCGACATGTTAAGTAACAAGACCTACGGTGTGCACAGTCGGTTCTATCGGAAATATGGCTGTTTTATTGCTGGTTTTCACTGTCACGCCGTCAAAAAATAAATCCAAAACCATCCGATGAAAAAAGCTGATAAATTCACATGTTATAAAATGTTAATAAATAAACAATATATCCAAATTTCAGGTCTGTGCGATTTACCGTTCCTGAGTTATACGCCGAAACATTTTACGCAAATTTATAGAGCTTAGTATGGAGACGCCATGTTGGTGCCCAGTCATATGGGCACCAACATGGCGGCTGTAAAACGGGGAAAACATCTGGCACTCACTTTTGCTATAAAGGGGATTGGCCTTTCTTTACGAAGCTAGTATATATTTCCATAAACATCTCTCTCAATACTTAAACTGTTTAAACGGCAAAAAATTTCCAGAAAAGACCTTTTTTCGAGCTTGACAACTTTGTCACGCCGCCATCTTGATGTCACGTAGGGCGGAAATCTCGAAAGTTCAACATGATGTATTTTCATCACAAATGAAGTTATCTAGCTGGAAATTTGTGAACAGATACGCTTTAAGGATGTCTTTCATGTGGTGACAATCAAAGTTAAGCAGGCTAAGCGATTTTTGATTTCAGAATTTAATGACGTCACGTGAAAACCAAGAATAGAAATTTCATGTGATATCACATAATGGATGTTTTCATCTTTATTTATAGCTGGCTACGATTCAGGATTGTGGAGCGTTGCATTCTCTCTCAGTTCGAGTAAGAAATATGCTCAGGCTTTCATTGGTATTTTATCATCAACTTCTCTTGAAAAATAGATAATAGACACGATAACCGTCGCATTGTTCGTCAAATTTCAAAAGTGATTGAAAATGGTTGTTAATCCACCGTAGGAAAAAAGATGGCGGCTGTCCATTTTACCACAATACCTTGCGGACCTAACACAGCACATAAGGCACAAAGAAAAAGCCAAATTTGTACAATATTTGTCCCAGTACTAAGGACAATGTGTAGACTAGGTTTGAAGATTTTATAACTTTTCTTTACATTTTTATGAACGTTGTTAAGGTTTTTGTGCGCTGAGAATTATGGGTAAATGTATCGTTCGCCATCTTTTTTCCTACCGAGGATTAACCCTCGGACATTACATGTACATTACATTTACATTATTGTAAGTACAATAGTAGTTTTCATTATAGTGTAATATTTTAGGATTTAGAAGTATATAAATATGTATTTAGCCTTATTTGTGTATTAGCCTGATGTTTACCCGTGTATAAATAAAGGTGATGATGACGCAAACTTACACCGAGGCAACAAGGGCTAATTAACATACATATAAAAGAATAATGAATTGGCCACCATTTTGGAATAAGGTGTATAAAGAAACGCCAAAATGGCTTAAAACTGTAATAGTTACGACGACCAATTAATTTCTTTCATTAGAAGGTTGAAAAAAATCGAACTTTTGAAAAACATGGCCGTCAAAATATTGAACAATGAAATGCCATGCCAAATTGTTGCCAGATATATATTTTTTTATAAAACGAAGTTTGATTGCGTTTGATTTTATATTTAAAAGTCATGCACGTTACCATAGCAATCGGTTGTCGCCAAACTTTACTAAAATGTGTCAAAAGGATTAACGAACAGCTACTGAAGACGGCATGTGTTACCACCCCCCCCCCCCCCCCCTTTGTACGTCCATGTGTAAATGTTTCCTCTTTTTTCTTTGGCCCCCAACCTGGCGAATGTTCTACCGTAAGCAATCCAATAGTCTTCAAGATATAACCTATAAGTAGAAGCGCTCTTTTTTTAGAAATAAGCTCATTCTGTGCACCGTTTTATTTTTCTGTCGGACAACCATCATCTTTTATAATATATTTTCATTTTGTTCTTATTGTTGTTATTTCTCGGTGAAAATGACAGGTTATCACAAAATGGACAATGAGACATCTCAATCTAAAAAAGTGTTTTATGACGAGAGAAGAGCATGCAATCGAGGCCGGGTTCGATACCAGTTGGACTTGGCTCGTCAAAAGAAGTATCCTGTGACCGAAGAATTTGCAGCAGCAGTGTGTCGTTTACCAGAACAGTACAACCAGAAAAAATACTTAAAGTTCATTGATGATTGGGGGACGGTAAGGGTGTGAATCTCATTTTTTGCTTTAGCATCACATTCATCTTTCTCAGCCCTAAATTGACGAATGAGCACCTAAACCCAAAATTGTTTTTTTCCCTTAATCAACTTTATATATGTTGAAAAGTTGAATAGTTAAATATTTCTTGTTTTAAACGTTGCGTTTGTAAATTATAGAGGTTTGAATTGACAAAATGTTAATAAGATGACGTCAAATCAAGAATCGTTTATGATACAACTTCTTGTTTCCACCACAAATCAATTGACTATTAACAGTTTTTATTTAGTATTTCTTAAATTGATTATCCTTAAGCTGTGAACTGCGTATTGTAAATTGAAGTAGAAATAATGGTAAAGTCTTGATTTGACGTCATCTAATTAGCATTTTGTAAATTCAAATCTCTATAATTCACTAACGCGACGTTAAAAACAAGAAATATTTCACTATTCGACTTTTTAACGTACATTCAGTTGATTAAAAGAAACAAAATGGGGGTTAGGTGCACTTTAAGCAAATGAGACCTTTGATGGGATATTATTCAACCAATTTTACCCAATGTTGCACCCATAGAAGTCAATTTATTTCTGCATTAGTATGAAACATTTTTCCGATATTTTGTGTCTTGCTTGTAACTGACCACCTTCTCATCGGTAGGCAAGATCACTTATTAACTACTGAAACTCTTCTCGGCATGCCTGGACATTTGACCTTCTCCATACCTGAAACTATCAACCCTACCGCAAAGCCTCGTGTGCCATTCATTTTCGCTGCGTCACCTCCCGTCGTGTAAATGGATGAATTAATGCAAAAACCTTTATGAGAGTAATGTGTTTCGGTTGGAGAAATGAACTTTGTGGGTACATCAACACTACCACTCTCCTTACAATTCCTCACAGTTCCCCTTCCCTTTTTATCTCGGGAATACGCGAAGTGTTCAACGAGTAGTTAATACGGGGAGAGATATGCAATTTGTCACTCCCTCCTTTATTCGGCTGTAAACTTTTTTGTAATTCCCCAGTGTATTTACCAGCTGTCTCGACAGTCTCGTGTCACACAATGCATATTTATGTCACGCTAAGATGTTTTGGTCGTTTTAAATCTGTTTACACTTCAATTCTTTGACTTCTTTAACTCCGTATGGAAAATTAAAACCGATCTGTTCATTTAGTAGCGGCGCGCATCATAGTTAGTCTAGGGACTGGTTATGAAACCTTGCAGACTTCAATGGCGATAACAAAGGAGCTACAATTTATGTTGAACCGTACTTGACCCTGCACATCTTTTGTTTTTTGATCACACGCTATGACTGAATAACTTACTAGCACCATTTCTATTGGTCAGTTGCTCGAACAAAAGTCCAACATCTGTTGTGTTGTGTACGGTTAAGGTCGAAAAAAGATAACAAAAACATCGAACACATTTCTCAGGTTTCATAACCATTGCATATTATTAACTATGGTAGCATTTAGGGGAAAATGTTGCTCGATCGCTGTCATCGATCTCTCACTTGGCAGTAAACCTTTGTTTGTAATTCCCCAGTGTATTACCAAGAGCCATAATCATGATCCGGTTGTTTCACACAATGCATATTTATGTCACACTAAGATGTCTTTATCGTTTAATGTAATTTCTGACATCTGAGTGACGTAGGAGCGAACTAGTCAGAAATTATTATTCTGACGGCACGATATAGAGGTTTGCGTGTCGTCATGGAACATCTCGGGACTATTTAAGGGTTTGGCGGGAGATATTTGTCATTCTACGTCGGTCAGTCTTCTCGAACGTTGACTTTTTTCGTTCAAGTTTTTATTTATGTTACGTTGGGAAATGAAATGTTACACAAGTATCAAGTAATGTTATCAGTTTTAGTACCTTTGCCCCCGAGGTCCAGTGCCACTGCATCGTTATAGTGGGGTATACGTTTCCACATATTTTTTGGCCACATCTAAAGGGTGGTTTTTAGTGGTTTTTCGTAGCTGGCGTGGCACAATTTTCTGAACTTTTGAAACATAATGTAAGTGGAATGTAATTTAAAAGGGTCAGGAGAATAGACAGAATATGTTATTAAGATACATTCATCAGATGACTGACTGACTCATTCTAATAAACTATTTCACATTGAATGTCAAGTGTTAGTGGAGTCAGGATAAGTTATTTACCGCAGCGACGCCCTAAAAGTCAAGTTAATTATTATCAAAAGCTTGAAACTTACAAAACATCAAGAACAACCCAAAATTAACCTTATAGTGCCACCATGATCAAAAATATAAATTTTCTGTTCTCTTAATATTTTGAAAATATAAGTTCTCGTTATTTACCTTGCGAAGTTTCAAGTCAAAACTCGTACGGAAGTGCCATTATTTTAACTTTACATTTCGAATTCGGCTTGCAGCCATTACTCAATTTAAAAATGACCGGGACCGAACCCTGAGAGTTGGATCGAGTTGGCTTAAAGATTTTGTGACGTCAATGACTCAACACGTGCCTTTTGGCTTTGTTGTCTGTGACCCGGAGGGAACCGCGTTGAGTCATTGACGTCACAAATCAAGTCACGTGTACCAGATCGCAAACCAGAAGAACGTAGGCTTGGATTTATGAACGGAGTAATGACGGACGGATTTTACGTGATTTTCGTGGGTTTCTGCCAGCTATTTCTCGGCTGTGTAAGAATATATCAATCTAATTTATAGCAGTTCGCATTTGTCTAAACCTATTAGATACATTTGCGTTAAAAAAAAGCGGAAAAGAAATACAAACATTTTCGTCGTAGTGGCACTTTATGTTGTTTCGTATTCGCGAGATGGCTCTTAGAAACTTTTGATTCACTCTCGGTTTTTCTTCCAGTGATCTTTATGCACATTAGAAACTATCTACTGCTGGAGGCTACCTGCTAAGTCGTAAAGGTGTAAGCATATTTTTCAATATTTAGTAAATTATACTAATATTTGATAGCTATGTTAGCTTCCCAGGCTAGGCGCTAATCTTGTTTCTTGATTAGCTTTTTGTAATATGTATCTCGTTAACAAACTACATGCTAAGACTTTACAATCCGTACTGACTCAGTACGTTTGGTTATTTTCTTCAGCACGTTGTTTTGGAGGCGGAACTTGGAGAAACAAGCACTACACGATACCAAAGTTCTTGGAGTGAGGTCACCAATTATGCCATGGAAAATGTAAGTGTTTATTATATGGCCAAACTAGACTATGATGAGCCAAAAAAGGAAACAGCCATTTGTTATGCATCTGCATTTCGTAAATGACAGCATAACTGTCATGCATGTGTTTTCACCGAATTTATGACTATATGACTAATAACAGTATGTTGACGATACCTCGGGTAAATATGATTTCAAGTCCTTACTGGAAGAGGACGTATATAACTCTTAAAGTTGCCATTGTCCCTCTAATTCATAACCTAGGATGCATGCCATAGACATGCACTTGACTTTTGTCAGAAACGATATCACGCACTCAGAAAAGGGTTTGAATAGGAACTAGCTAAGATAATAATGGCTAACTGCAAACTTTTGATCGGATCATGATTGATGGGTACCCTTAATATATCCCCGTCTTTGCTTTTGGTGGAGGCTCCATAGAGCAAGTTGCATCTATTATAATCTCTCTGTGTGTTTATAGATGAAAATTGATTTTGGAGAGTGCAAATTTATAACATTTCTAAAAAGATTCTCTTTGGCATTGGCGCCTTGAAACGAAGCAGATATTTTGTTCCGTTCGAGACGTTCCTATATGCATAGTGATATATATTATCCCGCTGCAGCGGATAATATGGATATGGATAATATGGTCAATATTTAACTATTATAGCGCTCAAGCTTGCGTGATATCGCCTAATACTTAGCCGACGAGTCCGTAGGCCGAGTCGGCTAAAATTAGGCGATATCACGCAAGCTTGAGCGCTATAATAGTTTTATAATTCAACACATTGATAACAAAGCACAGTTTGAAGAAAAAATATCGCCGACAAGCCTTTTATTTTAAAAAAAGCTAACATATGTTTTACCGCGCGAAACTTGCAATATCACACAGTTCGTGAATGAAAGTGGCGCCTTTGTCAATATTGCGCCAGCTTGAACACTATAACTGTTTTATAATTCAATTATAAAATAACAAGTCACAGTTTCGAGAAAAAATTCATTGAGATATGCAACCTTTCATTAAGTAAAAAGGCTTACAACAATATTTTACCTCGCACCATTTCTTAAACAACAAGCATGCGCAGCGATTGCCGAAACTTTTGCCAAGCTAAAATTAATCGCGAAAATTAATTTAGCGTACACAATCAGTTGAGAGTTTCTACGAAGCTAAAGAGCTTTCGTTTACTCAAAGAACGGGACAGAGTAGTGACTACAAGAATTAAAACACAGTAAAATGGCATAGAATGTCTTAGTTACAAGTGTTTTGTATCTTAAAAAGTTCAATTCAGAATCAAAACAAATTGAACAAACACACGGCTTCGTACTAAAACATAGCGGCGAAAAGTCGGAAAGAACTACAGTGTGGACAGTGTCTTACAAAAATCCACAGCTAAAGGATACAAGAAACGGTTAAAACATCGTACCTGTAGTTGATTTGGCATTTTAGTCCCTTCCATCAGCACCAAATTTTCAAACATCGAAGTACGAGCTGAGTCGATCAATATTGTTTACAAACTTGCTCGTTTTTTAGCTCCTAAAGCCGTAATGACGAGATCAGAAACTTTTCGGAGAAGCATCAAGTCTATTTCATATTCCAGAGGTGATTACCAAAGGAATTTTACGAAAATTGTGCTCCTTCATTCACTCCTTGTCGAGCGGTTAAACTTTGAATCAGTTTTCATTCAGCTACGCCAAGAAACACTGCACTGCACTGCGACCGCGACAATGCGAAAATTTCGCGCCTTTTTTGTCCAATCATGTGAACAATATTTGTTCTCTTTTCTTTTCTTCTCTTTTTTTCTTTCTTTTCCCATTATAACTAATAGTTCACGCACTTTTTCGCCCAAAAACACGAAATTGCAGGCAGCAGTCATTTTCACTTTCCTTCAAAATGCGAAATTTACCGCCATCGCTGGTTATACGTCATGTAGACATAACGTATATCGATCACTTTTTGACCATATTTGGGCAGTGTATCAATGTGTTGAATTATAAAGTGATATATATTATCCTGCTGCAGCGGATAATATGGATATGGATAATAATGGTCAATATAGTGATATATATATATTATCCTGCTGCAGCGGATAATATGGATATATATAATATGGTCAATATAGTGATATATATTATCCTGCTGCAGCGGATAATATGGATATGGATAATATGGTCAATATAGTGATATATATTATCCTGCTGCAGCGGATAATATGGATATAGATAATAATGGTCAATATAGTGATATATATTATCCTGCTGCAGCGGATAATATGGATATGGATAATAATGGTCAATATGATATATATATATATATATTATCCTGCTGCAGCGGATAATATGAATATAGATAATATGGTCAATATAGTGATATATATTATCCTGCTGCAGCGGTTTCTTTTAATACCTCTGGATAATATGGTTAATATAATGCAAGGCATTTATGGAAAGCAAGCATATTTATTATCATATCAATCGCGTCGAAAACAAAATTTCTCAATGTGAATTGTTATCCGCGAGCTTATTTCTTATGTAATTGGTGCGCGGTCACATGGGATCCAATTAGAGCCTTCCAATTTTCTATTTTTTTTTTGCAATTGGCTAGCGGTAGTTGGACACCTACGTCAATCAGGAGCACTTTAATAGTTATTTTTTACCTTTTCCTACTGGTTTTAAATTTGATAGAAAATATCAGTGACCTTTTGAGAAGAAGCATGTTCACATTTTCGAGTTTTGTTATTGATACGATTAATTAGTAAGTGTACTTCCTGTCGTACAGATCAGGGATAATCATGCTTGAAATTTCAAATCGTCCTCGTACTACACGCACGCCTATTTTACATTACTTGTTCGATTACCCCTGAATTGTTCTGCACTCAGTCCAATTACTATTACTCAAGCAGTTTAAGGCCAGCCCTGTGTCAGGGGCCGTTAATCAGGAAAAATGGTTTATTCGTGATGACTTTAGCAAATGGAATAAAGCTGAATCAAAATTTGACACATAAAAAGCTCTTATCATCCTTAATAATTTAAGCATAATTTCCAATAGATCACGTGACATGTCACGTGATCATTTTTCTTAAAATAGCAAATATGTGACGAATTGAGCTTAAGATGAAACATAAAAAAAACCATTATCCTGATGCAAATTTTCCAGCCCTTTACGTTTGGAATGATCATCCATTGTTCCGTATAAAAGGTGTGATGACTGATCATTTCCAGCTTTAAATTCAACCTTTGATCATTTATAACTCAAATTTTAAACTCATTCCAAACGTAGAAGGTTAAATGTGTTAAGTTTCCATCGAAAATGACAATCCGGCACTCATATTAAGTTAAGGCAAAACAAAACATCAAGATTAATATTCAGAGAAAATTTCATTCTGTTCAAAGCAATCTAACCAAAGATATTGTGGATTAACCATACTTTCCAGACAGACTTTAAACCCAGGCCTTAAGCTGCTTAAGAACTTATTGATTCCACTACAGTGGAGCCATCGCGACCAGGAGAAGTATCTCCTTAATAGATGTGTCCCTTAAATAGAGGGGATAAATACAAAGCTTATATAAGCGTTTTGCGAGCAAGAGAAGTGTCCATTTAATGGAGCTGGTGTCCCAAAGTAAAGGTTTCACTTTAGTGGTTCTAGTAGCTATATTATATTATGTTGTAGTTAGAATGTAATGATAAGTAACTATTATAAGCTACTATTATTTGTAAAGGCCATACATGTATGTTTGATTTACTTAATTACTAACTTAATGAACCCACATTATTTTTGTTAATACCCGCGTTAATGGTATTATTCTTCGTTTGCAGATTGGAAACTCGGTATCCGTGGAGGGGGGTTTTGGAGGGTTCAGTGCCTCTTTGGCAGTTAATGTGGAGACATTTCAACGGTCGATGAATGAAAATACTAAATTTGGTTCTAACAAGAAGGTGTTAACGACTGGAGGTCCAGACCTGCCGGAACCCATAAAAGTGAAGGTGATGCCGATTTACAAGGCATTTCAAGTTCCGTTTTTCACACAGCTGAGGCAACGACGAAAATGTGTTTACTCTTCGTCATTTTTTAAAAATCTGAGGAAAAACACCAAGAGGCTCTTCAGAAAATACCCCAGACTCAAACACGCTACAGTTGCAAATGGTAAGCTCTTTTCTGAGTTGAAAGAGTGGACGAATAAACGAAATCAAGGTTGATTCTTTCATAAACGCGTGGTATTCACGAGTGTATGCAAGAACTTGAAGCCACGTCTGCACTTTTAGTCTGCTTTCGTTGATCTACAGCTCAGTTTGTTAACAAGAAACTGTTATCTTTTTCTCGATACAATTGAGAAATACATACATGTATACATTGAAAATGCTGCAATTTTTATTAACTATGTTTTGAAAACAATAATATATATAAACGTATCAGGTTATCCCAAACCACCACTTTGCCTTCATGCCTTTTTAGGTCTCTGTGCCTCAATAAAACGCCAATTATATTTTCTGAAAGCTTAATAAGTAAAGATTACGAAAACGTATTTAGTATATGAATAAAAACGATTTATGCGTTTAGAATATAGCGAGCGATTTTGAAAAGTATATATTTCACAAAATTGAGGTCCGCACCAACCGGAAATGATCTAAAGAAGAAAATAAATATCGCGCCAAGTATCTAAAACCTAAAACCACGTCGGGAAATTTTACTGAATAACTTGTCTGGTTTGTTTTCTACACGCAGTTAAATTTTCGAGTTCATTGCTCCGCATTTAACTGCCATGACGTTTGAACAAAATCAAAAGATAAAAATCGGAGACGCGGTCTTTACTGAAGTCAAGGGTCATAGGTACTTGTAGCAATGTTCAGTCTCCTTGTCTGCATCATTTCCGCCTGGAGCGGAACTCAATTTTTTAAAGGATGTACCTTTGGAAATCACTCGCTGTATTTTAAACGCATTATTATGTTTTCAAACATATAGATTGGTGGGGTTTTAACGAGGCATAAAGCAAGAAACAGGCGCGAAAGCAAAGTGGGTGTTTTGTGGTAACCCTCCCCCCACCCTTAAGGTTTTTCTCCGATTTTTTCAAGATAATTTATTTTTGATCAGTAGCTGTTCATTTACTTTTGAGACACCTTTTGGTAAAGTTTGGCGACCATCGGTTGCTATGGTAATGAGATATAACGTCATAAGTAGCATGAGATCAAGCCATTTTTGAATAAAAATGGGTGTTTTCACCTATTTTTTCTGTGAAAACATGTATAAAACGCTACCAAAAGCAGGAAAGTATTTAACTGTATCACATTTTACAACTCTAGCATAAATTATTGGCAATTTTCTCATTTTTCCGATAAAGTTGAATTTTTTTTGTAAAATCCAAGATGGTTGCAATGTTAGCGGCTATTTTGAATGACGTTGTGGACCCCCAGCAGCGCCATAACCCATAATATTTACCTTATCTTATAACAAGCTATCTCTTAGAGGTAAAATATTTCCAAAATATTGTAACACCGCAAAAATCCAAGGGAGGAGTTACAACAACCCCCGCACTCCTTTCGGAGTCTTAGACGGATACCTCACGCTTCATTATTGCTATTACCATCGTTAGTAGCCAAAGTAAAATCAGTAACTGAAATTCTCTGAGCTGTGAAGTCGAAAACGCGAAAATTTGTTGTAGAGAGAAAGTAGCTGTACTTAAAAATACTTCACGAGAATAAACTGACGAACATATGGAAACTACAAACTCGTTGTTTATTTGTCTTGTACGCTTCTTCTATCAGACAAAACTCTCCGGAATCAAAACTCCGAAATTCAGACCTTCGATGGGGGCGACTCCCATAGGGTTGGTGTTTGAGTTGAAAATGATGACTGTCATTGGTAACTCTTAGTGGTGAAAGAAACCGGTCATCTGCAACCAATTATTCCCGTAAATTTTATATGGAGCCCCTTCCCCCCCGGATACAGACACCCGGCACCATCAGTTACGAACTGCTCCCTAAAGAGGAACCATTGTTTTTCATGATACTCTTTAACACTTACCATTTCACGGATACTCTTGCTTCCCGGTCACTTCACCTCATTTGATAATTAATTCAAATCAAATCATCATTCGACCAAAAAAATTACATTTCGTAACAAAATGGTTCCGAGTTGCGTGTTACCTTGCAACCAGAAAATACCGTGTTGTGGTCCTTTTTTCCTTACAGAAAATATGAGACGAGTACTTTGATGAAGCTCCTGCCAAACCTGTGCCAAAGCCATGGCTTTGTACTTTCGCTCGTTTTGTAGAGCGCGTTTTAAAGGACACAACAACATAATGTCAAAACGTTCCCCAACTTTGTTAAAGTGCACATGAAGTCAAATTTCACTACCGTTTTTTTTTTTTTAGGCTTTTATGTTGTTTATATCACCTTTATTTCATTTGCCGTCGTTTTTCTCTTTTGCGCGAAGAGGATCCACTATTTTTAGCGGCCAAAATTTGTGACGTCATTCATGTGTTCGATCACATTAAAACATAGCGGAGAAGGGGATGAACCCGGGGATAAAATAGGCGTCGCTTTCAGCCATATTTAATCGTAATAATCCTTCCACAAGTTGCCAAAACTCCACTATAAAACGAATGACGCGCTCAGTTGTAAACACACTAATGACATCACTAGAACCCAGGTCCTTGTCTAATATGCGCAACTTACGTCGCTTGTTAAGGTGGCTCGACTGGGTTTTTAGCGACATAACACCCCAACTTTGAACGGCTGATACTTCACTGTCTGAGCTCGGTCAGGCAAGCTGCTTCACACATATACTGTAGATGAAATAAACTTTCCAAAAAAGTAGATTTGATTGACATCAGTGTTACCATAATAACGATCTGATGACGTCATAGTTTTTGCATATTAGTAATTTTCTCAACATCTAGACCTAAACTTTTAAAACGACTGTATGCCTCTTATAGTCTAGATTTGCAAGTTTGAAAAAATTCCATGAGAGCGTTTTCGAATAAAATTTAGTTGAATATTTTTCATCAAACATTTAAAAATTCGCATTACTTTCTGTTATTTCGTCGATGCCAGCGTTTTCCTGACAAACTGAAACACAAAACAAAACCAGTGTTAATATCTCGATCAATTTATTACCAGTATAAAAATAGTAAGGTTTGAAATGTTATTGCGATTTATTTGAAATCAAAAATACATACTTTTATCTCGTTAATGCGCATGCGCACAAACGAGATGTAGGAATCAGTATGAAAAAGGGGCAAAAGTTGTTAACAAAGGTTCTTTGTTAAGTTTTGTTAACTTTTGTCCGGGGGGAGAGGGGGTTACTTCTTTCTTTTTTATAGAAGCAATATTAGGGTATTGAGGATATGGTTGGTTAAACCGGTGTTAGGATTTCAAGAAGTGCGTCACATACCGCCACATACCGCCACTAAAATTTTTGAGGAGCACCTCCGGACCTATTGTTAATTTCCCTAGGGTATTGAAATGTCATGAACTTGTTATGTCTTACGCTACGTCACCACAAAGGTATTACAGTTGCGCTTTGACATTTTCCGCGCTCGACGAAGCTAAGAAATTTCACCCTGTATCTTTGTACGCTTTTTGAGGTTTATAGCTGACATTTTCCGCGCTCGACGAAGCTAAGAAATTTCACCTTGTATCTTTGTCCGCTTTTTGGAGTTTATAGCAGAGTTGTTTTTCAACTGTTTTAGAGCTATGAAATTTCACCTTGTATCTTTGTCCGCTTTTTGAGGTTTATACCCGGGTCTATAGCTATGACCTCATCGCCTGACAGATTGTTTCTTATCTAGGACTTATTGTTTCTGTGGTTTTAAGCACAGATAAAATCTACACATGTTAAATAGAAAATTGATAGAAAATTCTAAAAATTGGCAGGAATGTAAGATAACAAATGCGGCTGTCAATGGCTATTTAACAGAAGATTTAGTCTACCCTTATTTTTAATCCATCTTCTATTCCTATCGAATTCTGACGAATTCTTATGCACAAAATTTCCTCTTTTTATGTCACATGTTCCCACAGAAAAGTTTCTATTTTCATATAAACGAGACCCTCGTAAGCAGAAAAACACGAGACGACCCAAAAGAACATCGAACTAAAACTATTTCTTTTTCTGAAATCAAACAGGTGACCGTAAAATAAATCACACAAATTGCGCCTTTCCGCTCAATCATAGTCCGTGATTTAATGTGAGCCCAACAGCGGGCAGGAGGGACTCCCGACAATTTAAGATAGGTCTGTGCCGCCAAGGTTCTCAAACCCTAACCCTATTTAAGAGTAGAAAATCGACATTTAATACCCTTTGCGTGTAGTACAGTTTTAACAGACAATATATTTTTTGGATTGGGCGTTAAACGTCGATACTGCAATTTAGTGACCCTATCTAACGAATATCTAACGATCACAATATCAAAAATACCAAAAAGGATACCCTGTTTTACTATCCCTGGGGAAAAAGGAGGGACTGCTCGTAGTCTAAATTCTATTTTACCCTGAAAACAGTACCAGCCTGAATACAGTGCATAAAAAAAAACAAACAGCTGTAACAGCTAACACAAGCTAGTACGTGCAAGAAGGAATGGATGCCACAACCCTCCCTTTGGTTTTTGCGGTTTTACAATATTCCGAAAAGATTTTACCTTAGATAGATATCCTATGATGTGCGGTACAAGATAAGCTAATTAATTTGGGTTGTGGCGCTGCTGATAATCTATGACGTCATCCAAAATGGCGCCATCTTAAATTTTACTAAACCACTAATTTTTAGGAAAGATGTAGAAATTAAAAATGTTTATTTGCTACAGTTGTAAAATTTGAAATAATTAAACACCGTGCTGCTTTTGGTAGTGTTCCAAAAAAAAGTGAAACCCCGTATTTTCATTCAAAAATGGCTTCACCTCATGCTACTTATGACGTCACCATAGCAAGTGATTCTCTCAAATCTTAACCAGAATGTTTCTCAAGGATAAAAGAACAGCAACTGAAGACGGCATATGCGAATAATATAGATCTTGAAAAAAATCCGAGAAAAACCTTATGGGAGGAGCGACACCCCCCAACCACCTCCCCCACCCCCCTTGAACCACGGTTGGGGTATTATTTTGCGTGTACGTCCGAGGATAAATAAGATTTTATATAACCCAAAGCGCGGATTATGCACTTTTTTTTAATGTAAAGGACTATGGACCAAGGACCAGGAGTTGTTTTACAAACAAAACTCAACAGCAGACATTTAATTTAGAACTCAAACTTTTGCCCTTCAGGTGTTGGGATAACGTTCACCATGCATCTCTTTGTATTTATCCTCACCCTTGGTGTTCCTGTGGTCACTTAATCCATAATCCACCCAAAGGCCTTTACTTTGTGGGCGTCGGTTATAATCCCCTGAAGGGAAACCCTGAGGGCGGTGATGTGACAGTAGGTGGCGTTGATCCTGGACTGCTTCTAACCAGAAAGATCTTCCAACTGACCTGGGAAACAAAGAAGTTGTCCGCAGATAAGAAATACAATGTTCCAGATCAGGTCAGTTTTGCCCCTCGTGATTCCTGCGTGACAGAAAACAAGACAAGCGCGGTGTTTGGTTGCGAAAGCTATCAAAAGGAACTGAAGGTTGAAGTGGGCGCCAAAGGTAAAAACAAAAGATACTCTGATAATTTAGTGTTATGACGATGTATCAAGCTTATTTTCTCTCGATACATGGTCATGACCGTTAGCTGAATTGTATTTTGCGAATACAACGATTTTTTTATTTCAGTTAAAAACATTGATTGATTGATCCAACGTCGTGACCATCGCCTTCTCCGCCCTGCGTTGATATCCATAGCTTAGAAGGAGGTCGGACACCTTATTGAGACTTATATAACGGAGTAACTGGTTAGCTTTCAGTTGTGGTTTGGTTTAGCAGTTTATACACAGGGTACAGAGGAGCTCTATTTGATCGTACAAGACGTTGAAAGTTAAACTGATTGCGTTACACAAAATAGAGCAGTTTTCAGTTGACTGTCGAAAGTAATTACACAATTGCTTTGGTTTTGCATTGCTACGCTTTGTGATTGGCTAAAAAATCTCGCGCCACTTTCTCGACCAATCAGAAGTAAAACCAAAACCAATCGTGACTTGCTCGCACGCGTTTTCCCGCGCTTGGCGCCGGCGACATGTAATTGCTTCGAGCTCTGATTGGTTCATTGGATTGTTTACGACTGCTGTGATTGGTCAGAGTAATTACTTTGGTTTTGGTTTTACGACACTCAATTGAAAACTGCTCTATGTACCGCGGGCCAAATTACTACGGGCTCGGAAGCTGCGAAATCGGTGTACAGTAAAGAATACGGAATGGGAGGAAACTGATTTGGGCATATTTTTTGAAATCCCGGTAACTCAGACGAAATTCAATAAAAACGCCTCATTTTAAGTATGTGATCTGTAATTTCTATATTCTAATGAAATATGGAAGAAATCCATCGAAAACAGTCGGTAAACCTACATTTGCGCGACCGAAATTTACGGCTTGAAAGCATCGCTTTCGTTCAATGTGCACCGCAACATCTGGTGACCGAAATGACGCCATCAGGTATTGTGCGCATGATCGGAAGTTTTTTCAGTCGTTATCGCATCCACCGAAGGTTATGATTCGATTGCCCGTGTGCAGTTTTCGCGGAATTTTAAGTTGTAAATCTTGAGAAGTCTGCTGAAATTCATCACAAATTCTACTGTTCTAGTGTAAAATGGGTATTCTACATTTAGCCGTTTGTTAAGAAGGATTTTAGTGTAGACTGGGTTTTAAAACCTTTCAAAAGCCGCGTGCAACGGACTAGAGGTCAAGTCTGTCGGTTGTGGTTTCCCGTGGTGTTGCGCTTGTAGTTTTTGACCTCATTTTAGCCTCCCTTTTTGCCTGGCGGTTGGTGTGTTGTTTTCGCCACTAATATTGGCATGTAGATTTTTATGCAAGAAAGCCGTTTAAATTTCTTTAACTTTTCTCTCTGAAATACCGGACATGACAGGATCTGAAATGATCTGTTGGCGTGAATGTCTTTCCTGATATTCGTAATGTCACGCTGGGCCTAGCTATTTTAGTTTTGTCTTTGCAGGATTTTAATTTTCAGGATCCAAGCTTTGTAGCAGAGAGAGCTGTAGCT
This sequence comes from Dendrophyllia cribrosa, assembly GCA_024195265.1. Taxonomy (NCBI): domain Eukaryota; kingdom Metazoa; phylum Cnidaria; class Anthozoa; order Scleractinia; family Dendrophylliidae; genus Dendrophyllia; species Dendrophyllia cribrosa. Next base: position 31,684,848 of record JAJLRJ010000011.1, on the reverse strand, counting down.
TAATAAACTATTCAACTTGTAGAGAGTTGAAGTTTGTCTCAGTCAAGGTTGTAATTTTAGCTTCCATTCGCTACGCTTTTTAGCTGCGTGCAGCTCGCTGTTTACAGTGTTTAAACCTCCGTTGGCAATTTCGACAGTCTGGCGACTGCTTCCGTTTTGAACACCAAAAAAAAAATCAAATACGCGTTAAATTTTCAACTACTGCTTTATACCATTTCGAAACGTAAGCATGTTTTGTCCTGCCCGATAATTTGTTTTTTTTTTCTTACGCGGATTTTCTTGCAGGAGCAGACCGTTTCAAAGAAGAATTTTCCATGTTTTTGATTTTCCCTCCACAGCTGATGTTTTGAATTTTGAATTAGTAACGGCTCACCGCACTTCCGGTCATTGCCACTTCCGTCACCAGATGATGCGGTTCACATCGAACTCGTCACGTGGTACAAGTTTCCTCCCTTTCCTTTCTTTTCTCTTGGCACTTCGTGCCTCGCTGTCGGCACTTCGTGCCTTGTTCGGAAAGCTTCGCTTTCCGAAGATAATTGCGCTCTTAGTAATTTGGCCCGCGGTACATATTTTGTGTAACGCAATCAGTTAAACTTTCAAGACGGCGACGATTCGAAGAAAATATCGTCTTGTACGATCAAATATAGCTCCTCTGGACCCTGTGGTTTATATAGTTAAATTTAGGCGTAAACAACCCGAGAAGCTAGGTGGTACTGTGGTACGGTAGACTATGTAAGTCTAAGCCTAGCTGAGGTCACAGGTTTAATCTTGAGTGAGGATTTTATATTTTTTTACACTTAAACATTTATTGAATATAAATTCTAAGTGTCGGTATTACGTTATAGAATTCTCAGTAAGTGTCCGACCTCCTTCTGAGCTATAGAAGGTAGACTCTACCGCATTGATATCCCTGAACAATGCCGCCAAATGCTGCAGAAATCCTAGAGCATTTTGTCACGTAAAACGTGACGAAATGTCTTCGTTTAGTTTGAATAGTTTCAAGTTGCCATAAAACAAACGCAGCTGCGAATCATCGAAAATAACTTGAGAGAATACTCTACATTTCTTGTAGTATCTAGGGGTATATGCGCCGGCCGTCACGCCATTATTAAAAGAAGCGAAGGCCCTGGGGACGAGGTTGATAAAAATCGACCATCTGGTTTTCGTACAGCTCTTGAAAACATCCTGAAAACAGTTTTGTGTGACATGAAATTCTTCTTGTGATTTGATGATTATATAACAACAACATTTTAACAGGCATGGCGTTCCAAATTTTACTTTTGTTCAAATTTGTATTTCTGTGCCATTTAAGCATTTCTTTAATCGTTTTGATTACTTTTGAGTAAATTTGAACGGTTTTGTGAGGTTTAGTAGAAATCGAAAAATCGAATATGGTGGATCTAAGATGGGGTCTGTCCAGAAAGAGGGACGTATTTCCCACGGCTTACGACGTCATTGTGCCATTTTGCGAACTTCAATGGAAAAAGTTTTTGAACCTTATATATATATATATATATATATATATATATATATATATATATATATATATATATATATATATATATATATATATACCCACAAATTTTCAATGGTAAATGCTTTTACTCTTCCTCGGGCTCAAGAACTAAAACAATGGCACAGGCGAAATTGGGGAAAAATCGGGAACTTAACAAAGAAGATACGTTTCATTATATGTATGAAACCCATTTTGAGTTATACCACATGATTGATAATTTAATCTCTTTCTGTAGCTGGCTACGATAATGGACTTTGGGGAGTCTCCTTCGCTCTAAGCTCAAGTATGAAAATGTCATTTATATGCTTTTTTTTTAATAAATAAATAAATAACTAAATAAATATTCCTGTTGTAGTGATGTTGTTTAGTCGTTTAATGCTGAACACTTCAGAAAGCAGATCGATACCTCGGCAATGCAATCTTCAGAAGTCGTCAGAGACTGATCGGAAACTGTGCAAGGCATCTATGATATGTGTAAAACATCGGTTCTATAACACGCATCTATGATTGTAGCTAAATTTTTATGTGTGTTTAGTGGATATTATGATGTAAGTTAGTGTTTTTATTTTTTTTTTCAGTATTATTTACACTAGTATAGTATAACAGTTTTGTCACTATATATATATATATATATATATATATATTTGTTATCAATTAGATTAGATTATATTTAAGTGCACGGCATGTCTAAAAAACAGTTTTACTGAGCCGTTTTACCGTGTTGAAATAAAGTTAATTGATTGATTGATTGACATGACTTGATGTTCCCATGGCAACAAGATTTTGACAGCCATGTTTTTTTGAAATTTGCATATTTTTACCTTTGAGGGAAGAAAAACAATGCTTATTGGTATAACTTTTATATTTTTACGTCATTTAGCGTTTATTTATCGGTTTTGATTAATTTGGAGTCAATTTGGACGGTTTTTAAGAGGTTTTTAAGAAAATCAGAAATCCAAGATGGCGGATCCAAGATGGCGGCCGTAGAACTAATTATCTAATAACTACGTCGTATGACGTCATCGTTCCATTGTGCGGACCGCAAAGAGACGGTTTTGGACGTACTGTGTACCCTCTAGGTTTCATGGCCATAGCCTTATTGTTCTTGAAGTTACGGGGGGGGGGGGGGGGGGGCTTCGTAAGGCTTCCCCCCCCCCCTTCGTAAGGCTCCCCACCCCCTCAGGCTCAGGAAGTGTAAAAAAGCCCAGGCTGAATAGGGTTTAAGTGCCAGTTCGATCAATTTTATATATTTGCATAAATGTATAATGTTTCTGAAGTTCCAAAAGACAGCTGAGCGAAAGTGACGGCAAATTTAATGGCGGCCATGCAAATGCGAAAAATACGGCCGATAAAAAAATGTTTTCCCGCAATCGGATTGAAAAACGGTTTGGGCAGTTTACTAAATACATTTATTTATTTTCTTCTGAAAAAATGCACAGGTATGAAATTTGAAAATTTAATCGAACTGGTACGTTAATAGAAGATCAGTTGACGTTTTCATCTGGGTACGAGATTAGTTTTCGTTAGAACTGTATTACTGACTCATTGCTTAATCCGATCGAGCTCGTATGCTCCTTCTCAAAGCAACAGCCTACTCCTCGGACGTAAAGGAGAGAGGAACTCTAATAAAAAAAAAAAGAAAACAAGAAAACAAAACAAAACAAAAACAATGGCAAGTGTGGATCTTTGGGAGACCTGGATCAGTAAAACTTCTTACGACAAGGGGAAGAGATTGTGAGAGAAATTTAATTTTAAAAAAAAAAACAGTTTTTCCCGAGACAGTTTTGGTTTGCAAAACAAACCTTTTATGGAGCCATCAAGTGAAAAATTAATACAAATTTAAAATGATCGTTATATATGAAACTTTTTAAACATGAAATACCTGAAAATAATAATTGGTTAGAGAGAAGATAAATGTCACTAATTAAGTTCATCGCGTCCATTTACTCAATGTGTTTCATTATTTTTTTCTCTTTTTTTTATTTCATTTTGTTATCTTTATCTCTCTAAACATGCAAAAGAAGACTTCAAAATCTCAAAACGTGTTTTATGAAGAGAAAAGAGTGTGTAATAGAGGCCGAGTCCGATTCCAATATGACTTGGCTCTCCAGAAGAATTATCCAGTGTCGAAAGAATTTGCAGCAGCAGTGTGTGGTTTACCGGAAAAGTACAATCAAAGAAAGTACTTAAAGTTCATCGAGGACTGGGGAACAGTAAGTGTACTGACTCTCGCTTGCAGCTGGATGATTGTCTTAACCCTCGGACGTACTAAACGTTTTTTTTCCCGATTTTTTCAAGAACATTTATTGTTAGCTCATGTGTTCTTTTATCCTTGAGGCACATTTTGGTAAAGGTTGGCGACAGTCGGTTGCAATTGGGAACGTTCTAGGCCTTTTCTACCTAGCCTTGATTATGAACTTTTAAGCCCGGTCCTCACTTGAAGACGCAAGCATAAGCATAAGTGATAAGCATAAGAAAGCTTATGCGCTAGTGAGGACGGCCGTGACATAAGCATAAGCATAAGCATAAGCATAAGCATAAGCATAAGCATAAGCATAAGCATAAGCATAAGCATAAGAATATCAAACCTTGCGTTCTTCTTATGCTTGTGCTTATGCTCATGTCGCTGTTAATTCCAGTGAGGACATGGTTATCATTTGCAAGGTTTTGATATTCTTATGCTCATACTTACGCTTATGCTTATGTCACGGCCGTCTTCACTAGCGCATAAGCTTCTTATGCTTATGCTCATGCTTATGTTTATGCTTGCGTCGCAAGTGAGGACCGGGCTTAAGCATAAGAATGTCAAACCTTGCGTTCTTCTTATGCTTATGCTTATGTCACTGTTAATTCCAGTGAGGACATGGTTATCATTTGCAAGGTTTTGATATTCTTATGCTCATGCTTATGCTTATGCTTATGTCATGGCCGTCCTCACTAGCGCATATGTCTACACTATACCGGATAGCTCTTGCGCCGGCACGAAAACCATACCGGATAGGCCTTTCGTTCACACATGAAACGCTAGTTTCGGAACGATTTTTGTTCCGGAGCGCCGCTGCGACGCGGCGATCGTGAAAGTGAATCGTAACATATCGGATAGATTCTCGTGCCACTCTCTGGGGCAGTGCGAGGCTATGTCTACACTATACCGGATAGCTCTTGCGCCGGCACGAAAAACATACCGGATAGGCCTTTCGTTCACACATGAAACGCTAGTTTCGGAACGATTTTTGTTCCGGAGAGCCGCTGCGACGCGGCGCTCGTGAAAGTGAATCGTCACATATCGGATAGATTCTCGTGCCACTTTCTGGGGCAGTGTGAACAGGCAATCGAACCGAACCGTAGCGGAAGTCAACAACTAGGAGCGAGGATTAAAACCCACTGAAAAAGAAGTAAATATCCAGTTCTGGGTCGTTTCTGTTCACACCAGGTCGGAGTATTTTTCATGTCGACATGATATGCTATCCGGTATAGTGTGGACATAGCCTAAGTTTCCTATGATTATGCTTATGTTTATGCTTGCGTCGCAAGTGAGGACCGGGCTTTAAAGAGGCTGTTTTTGCAAACGCTGATTTTCTAAGCAACGAGAAGCGAAGTGCACTTAAGACATATCAGTATTAAAAGGGTTTAGTGTTTTGTTGTTGGGTAGGGTGCAAAACTGGTGTAGGAGTTTAACCTCAGACTATACTCTTAAATTCTATTGTTGTTACCGATCTTTAAGGTGGCTTAATTCTCCTTTTGTAGCACGTTGTTTTGGAGGTGGAACTTGGAGAAAAGACAACTACACGCTACAAAAGTTCTTGGACTGAGGTCACCAGCTATGCCATGCAAAACGTAAGAACCTGTGTTATATTATGCCTGAATTTGTCCGCCATAAAAAGGAATATTAAGCATTCATGACACTTCATTGTTCACGTAACTTGATTTTTCCATGGCAACAAGATTTTTGAAAGCATTTTTTTTTAATTTGGTAATTTTTTACCCTTTAATGGCAAGATTTTGATTGATTTTTAGTCAATTTAGACGGTTTTCGGGGATTTTAGAGAAATCGAGAAATCCAAGATGGCGGCTATGCATAACTTATGACGTTGTTCCTACGTAATCTGACCTAATTTCTTAGTTGTGTGCCGACCTCAAATGAAAGAGTTTTTTTGGAGGACATTCTATATACCCTCTTAGTTTCATTATCATAGCTTTAATGCTTTTCAAGTTACGAAGCCCCACCGCCCACCTTTCAACCACTCTCCAAAAGGCTAAAGGGGGTTAGTTCTGTTAATGTTTGCAGATTGGAAACTCGGTATCCGTCGGTGGGAAATATGGAGCGTTCAGTGCCTCTTTGTCTGTGGATGTGGAGACATTCAAAGAATCGATGAACAAAAAGAACAAATTTGGTTCCAACAAGAAGGTGTTCAAAAGCGGAGGCCCCGACTTGCCAGAGCCGATTAAAGTGAAGTTGGAGTGGATTTACGACACATTCAGAGTTCGTTTTTTCAGAAAGCAACAACGGAAGATGTCTAAATGCGATTTTTCTGATGCATTTTTCAGAAAATTGAAGAAAAACGTGAAGAAACTGTTTGGGAGATACCCCACATTAATGAATGCTAAATTTTACAAAGGTGGGTTCTATTACAAAACTAAAGTAATAGATAAATATGCAAGAGGATGGTGGATATTTTCGTAACAGTGATGAAATGGCTGGATCCATTTTAAGGAGCTAATCTCTTAATATCTTCTTGTTTTCTGGTTTTTTTTTTCCGGGAAAAATGTAACTTTGGCTAAAGGCTTTGGAGACAGAAGGTTGTTGACGATATATTACAGAGAACTATGAAAATGAGGCTATGACTAATCGAACCGAAAGTCTCATTTAAGAAAGTTTAGTCTCAAACCAAAGAACGGGACAGGCTATCCATAAAGACAATGGGTTCAGATAGTTATATAAAAAACGTGTAAAGTAGGGGTAATCTAATATCTCGCCTCCCCTCCTTTTTTAACGGTGGTAGGCCCAAGGGTCAACCCTCGGACGGACACGCAAAAACTAATCACCCACCGTGATACAAGGCGGGCGGAGGGGATAGTTTCAACCCTCTCCCCTTGGCTTTTTACATCTAATAAATATTATGGGTAATGACGCTGCTGCGGTCCGTGACGTCATTTAAAATGGCCGCCAATATACCCCCTTATACTTCAAAGGGTTAATATCATGATAAACGAATCATGCTATAATCAGAATTTAATCTTTCCCTGTGCAATTTCAGATCCCAACGTGAGCATTCCTTTTATTTGGCCCGAAGGAACCTATGGTATTCCCATGCCAAAATCCGGATGTCCCAGCTTTAATGATTCCGGGTTTCCATGGCACGAAGGAACTCGATACCAGGACACCGAGGATTCAGGTTCGAATAATAGGTGGTCCAGTCCTTACGATTTAGCTGGCCGTGCTGCACGAAATGATATGGAACAAAAGTTTTGCATGAAAACCCAGGAACGATCGTCCAAATTCAGTCTCCCTTGGCCTAAGGGAAAATATTGTATCTTTAAGAAAGGGAACTGCCCCAAAGGTGAGTAAAATGAAGCTTCTATTCCAGACAAAGGTGATCCTGACACATGCGTCGTGCTCCCATTTGTTTTCTTTCGGTTTGAAAATAGAATGTTGTTGTTTATATTGGACGAGCACTTAGCTTTTCAGCTAATTCACAAGCACGCCACTCAAATATTGAAACTCTAATTGCAAATTAAACATAATTTAACAAGCGTGGCCGAGGAGTTGAACTCGGGTCTACCGTGAAACAACTCCAGCTGGTGGTCAGACCGGGACTTGAACTCTGGACCTCCGGATTTTAAGTCCAGCCCCTTAACCACTCGACCTCGCTGCCTCCCTTAATTTCAGCAAGTTTTTCCTTGTCTAAAAGGCAATTACAAATGCGAGTTTGTAAAGAAGTTGACTTCGTTAGCAAAAGCGTGATAAATTTGTACACACTGGCACTAACAAATATAAATGTACAAATGCCAAATTCCCAATGAAAATTTTACGTATAGATCTAGCCCAAGATCCAGATCCAGCCAAACATGGGCGCGTTGATCAGCCAGGCCCACGATAATTCAGTATTGATTCACAAAGGATTACAATATAATCATAAATCTAAACGCACTTATAGAGCCAAACACCTAAACCCCAAAATACTAACTATTACGAAAATGCGGGGAGTGTGTACCTCCGACCTATGCAGTGGTGCTACCTTAAGGGTTTTGCGGTGTCTAATTAACTAATAAACTATAAGTTAAACGACTAAAATTGCGCCTAAACCTAAGGCGCAACTTAACTCGACAGACAAAATTAACTTTTGCGGTTAGAAAGTGATGTGGCGAGGCTGACCGTAGAATGACACAAATCTGTCAACGGACTCTTTTTATCAAACACACTAACCGTGAGCCCCTGCGCACTTTACTGCTACCCTGTTCTCTGCTCTGCTCCGTGCCAGTAAAATATTAATTTATGCCAAAAGAAAATAATTCAAGAGAACAGATCAATCATGCATGGGCCTCACAGGAACTCAAGCTATTGAATCATATACGATGATTTGTGTGATGATTCAATAGTCCTGTTTGAACCATAACAAATCATAACGATGCTGTTATGTTGTGACATGAAATCATCTCTCAATCACAGGCACAGTGCAATGTGTACACATGTCATCATCTGTGGAATCATAACCCTGATGTCACGTGTGTACATGGTATCGTTTCTTGAATCATAACATGATGTCATGTAGAGAATAAAAATCAACTCGAATCGTTACCCTAGTGCGATGTGTGCACATAACATCGTTTCTGGAATTATAGGATGATGTAATGTGTACAAATAACATCGTTTCTGGAATCATAAGATGATGTAATGTGTACAAAAAACATCACATTAAGAATCACAAGCTTATGCGATGTGTACAATAAACATCATAATGGAATCATGATGTGATGCGATGTGCACAAGAAACATCATAATGGAATCGTGAACTGATGTGATGTGTTGAAATAACATCATCTTAGGAATCATAAGGTGATGTGATGTTTGCAATAAACATAATCTTTGAGATCATGAAATGATGTGACATGTGCACAAAACATCCTCTTTGGAATCATAAGCTAATGTCATGTGTACAACAAACATCACCTTTGGAATCATAAGCCAAATTCAAGTGTTCAAATGAGATCACCGTAGGAATCATAATTTGGTGTGATGTGAATAAAATAACACGAATATCTAGTATCATAACCATGCAATCAGTGCATGAGAGGTCTAAGAGGATATATACCATCTTTACAATCACAATTCTATAATAAAACTGGTGGGAATATCATTAAAGAGAACATTTCCGTTACTGATTTATGATATTTGTTGATCATTTGAGGCCACTAATTGTGATGAAAATATTGGTATCAGAGTTGTTGTAAATAATCTTATGTGGGGGATGGGTTGGTCTCTATAGCTCTTATCTCAAACGCTTTAAATCATGTACCACATATACATACCAAGTGAAACAAGGACCTTTCAGAGGTTTTTGAGAATCAGGATGTAAACTTAAAAGCCTTCTATCAGGGAGGTTTAGATATTTCCCGGAACATTATTTAACACAAAATGAACTTTTAAAGTGATAGTTTTATTGTCTAGATCACTGAATACAGCTGTATCAAACCAGTCTCCTTACTAGTCATTTTAGGAGCAATACACAGCATTTTTATATAAACACTGCATGCAAATAACAATGCAGTTGTTCCAGTTGTTCCCCAAAAAGTAGGAGTTGTTTTCCTTAATCACTACAATCACTACAATGATAACTAATTAGTCAGTGTGACCAGGCTCGTATGTATCACGATTTCTAGACCGTCCTGTTTGCTCATTGCCTTCAAACCATTATGAATACCCATTAAAAGAGCCTGTCGACCCTGTTCAGTTAGGCTACCATACAGTCAATTATTTTTAACAACATTAATTTAATATACAGTAGCCGAGATACATGGAAAGCTGGTTAATGCTTACCCAGGATGGATGCTTATAGTCCAAGTTTCTGTTTTCTCTTGTATAATTTATGTTAACACTGTCAATTTTAATTTATTTAATAACTTGTCAAAAGACCAGAAGTCAAAATGCGTGCATTAAGCCTTTGATTCCTATAAGAACAATATATCAAAGGACTAATTTACAAGAACACTATCAACAGTGGTGGGCCCAGGGTGGAAAAGCTAGATGAGTGCTAGTCGGTCTCGAATAAAAATGGTTCAGTAAACTGGAAAAAAAATATTTTCTTTCAGTGCTAGAACCTTTGTTTATAATTATGATCCATACTGCATCCCACCATCTGATGCTTCCATAAGTAACCAATTTTTGTTGCAAGAGAACATTTCTCACACATTTAAAGTGGCTAGTGATTTATGGTTTAAAACATTTTTTGAAAAGGAGTTATGGGTGCTGGCTTACCATTAACACAAACCAAAAGATTGGAAATTTCACGTATAAACATGAAATGATTTACTTTGACTTTCCGGGGAAAAGAAAGCTACAAGGCGTAGATCAAATTTGCTGAACTCTGGGATTAACTAAAAAGAGTGAATTTAAAGAATGCAAAATTCACTCTAACCATGCCAGCAGCCCATATTTTCCAACACTTTTCAAATGAATGGAATGGCATGAACCATTTGATAAAATTTCCAACTAAAATATCCTGTTTCCCAGTGTAAATGGCACATACCCTTCCCTACTATTACAATGTATGATGGTAAAAAAATTAAGTTGTCTTGAATTCTGTAACCACTTAATTGCATGGCAATCTGTTATGATAATTAAAAAAAAATAAATAAAATTGACTTCACCATAATTACTGTGACAATTTGAAAACAAAACAAAGAACCTTGGCAAGAATTATAGTCAAAGAACCGAACAGTATGACAGTTCTTAAGAGCCGTTGTCAGTAACTATCGAGAATCCGGCGACAACAGAAAAAAATCGAATTTTTTTTTATTTGCCCGAAAAGACCCTTATAGTAAACTATTTTCAGAAATGATATTCAAAAGTTCCAGCGAATTTTTATTTTGGCTAAAAATAGGAAAGTTCGAAATCGGCCTAAGAGTGCCCGAAAGCCTGATAAAAATTATGCAAATTAGTACATTTTCAAAACGCTCGTAAAAGAAAACAAAAAACGTTTCTTGAATTCATATTTTCACAACTTGTTATACATCCCTTGGACTTGCTTTTCAACTATATTTCATATCGGTCTAAACTTTTTTTTCTTATATTCACCCGCGTAAAAAAATACAATATTTACTAGTTCCGTTAATACACTGAGTTTTACCATATTTCAGAAGACCATAACATCGGGGTTATACGAATATCCAGGAAGAAAAAGGACTCGTTTGAACGGGCATTTCTTCTTGTTTATCACATAAAAATATTTAGTTTGGCCCGTTAAAAGCGAGCGCGCTAAATTAAAATATATGGAGTACATTTTCACTGATTTCGCCATTTTTTTGTTGCACCCCTGCTGCAAGTCACGCATTCTATTTTGACAAAACTCAGGTAAAAATCAACGTATCTGGTCTCTACTATTGCTTTTAAACATTTTACATAGTTATATTTTAACTAAAGCGGTTCCCTGTCTTAGTAACTTTGTTTTTAGGTAAATTTTTTGTGTTTATTTTATATTTACGCGAGTTCTAAATAAAGGAACAATGGGCGATGAAAGATCCCTTCTTTTATTTTCATTACATGAAATTATCTCGGTCGATTATATTGTGCTTTTACATTCCTAAATACCTTACTGCCTTTATAGAGCAGAAAAAGTATAACTGTTGCTGTAAATACGCGAGTTTTAAAGAAAACTGCTATTAATATCCACAGTCACGTACAGTCACCGCACGAATGTCGTACAGATGTTATCAGGTCGACTACAGCTTGTAAACGAAATGAGTGCTCGCGGTGTTTTTAGTTGCTTTAAAGAACTTTACCACTTTACCACTATCTTTGTAGACTATCTCTTAAAATACATTTGCTTATCAAGCTTAGCTCCGATATATGTTTGTTAAGAATGTTAAAAAACAGAAATTGTACAGCAGGCAGGTGTCAGGCGCCAGGCTCATTCAATTGGAACACCTCAGAATAACTGCATAGCCCGACTGAGAAATCACTGAGTTATTCCCCTGTACTTACTTGATGGTGGTCCATATGTTTGCAGACGATCATATCCGAAGACAACACATCCATCAGTCAAAGCAATACTGAGCTGAAATTCGTGTGAACCTCCGGCTATTAAAATCAGTTTCTACGACTGTCGCGGGTTGCTTGTTACGTGACAAATGAAATGCGATATACTAGCGCCGGAAAAAGACCAGGAAGAGACTATTTCAATATTTGTGTATGTAATGACAGTTCTCCGATTTTTTAACGCAAAAAAAATCTTTTTGATTTTACTGGATGGACTAAAACGAAAATCACGGTATTTTCGTAGTGTTTATTTGTAGCTTATAAATTCGAAGTCATAAAAAATCATCTCTGCGCGAATTTTTTATGCACGAGCCGAGTCCATTATGCTTTTGGGTCTTTTATCGAAAGACCCAGCAAATAAAATAAAGCCTGGTCAGTCAAACCGAAACGCCTTATGAAAAGTCAACAAACCATAGCAGTTTCGAAACTTCAATAGGGTGTTTCTCAATACCTTCTTCATTTTGCCTGGAGGGCTTGAATGTAACTCACCATAGAAGAGAACTTGTCCCGAAATCGTTGTAAGCTCTGACGGCAAACGTCTCTTCAGGCCATCAGAAGTTTGACAGTGCAACAAATTACGTCGTTTTTCGGTACGCTTGCGGCAAAATTAAAGTTCGCCAACAGTTAGTCGCAACCGACGAGGATATTAGCGCGGCGGAGGAAGAGCTACATTTTCACAATTCAAGAGAAGAGATTCTCACCGAGATTAACCTAGAGCATCCCACTGTGTTCGATCAATACAATATCTGCCCATTGGTCAGTGACAACTCCTTGAAAAAACTTAAAGATGGGTTTGCTGCAAGTGCTTTGCGAGAAGTTTCAATTGCAGGGCTCTATTACAGACTGAAGAAGGAGTGGAAAGCCTCGTATGCAGATGTTCTTGCTGATCTTGTCGATGGCTGTTCATGTGGCGGACGTTCTGGATCTGATTGGGCAAATTTAGTAAAGAGCAAGTGAAGCATCGACAATGGTGCGCGCACAAGGTTGATAAAGTCATTCCCTTCCCGAACGCGACCTAAAAATCTCAAAATGCCGTCGCGACCTTGTCGATTGGACGTCAGCGCGCACACTGGAGAATGAAATAATTAATCCGTGTCCTGATTATTCCGCGCGATGTCGTGTTATCACTTCACGTCGCTTCAGTCTTACTTTAATAGTAACTTTAAGGCTTTATTGATATGTAAGTAAATCCTTGCTCAGTCGCGTGATTTTTGCTCGTGCAACTGATAATCTCGCAGAGGTCTTTTCGCGTGTGAATTATTTTTTCGTGCCACGATGAGAAAACAGGAAGCGAAGATGGAGAAGGGAAAAAGAGGGAGCGCGCGGGGAACTCTCATCCGGAGAGAATAATTGAGAATGTGGGCGTGGCCTTCTATCTCTTCTTATCGTTTCCTGCGTGCTCCCTTTTTATTCATTCTTTATTTGCTTTCGGATTTTCTTATAATACTAATAGTAGTCTCTGTAAAGGAGAGAGAAACTAGTTATTTAATTAATCGAGCGAGCAAAACACTCGGGCACGTAAGCTACCGTGTTTTAAACAATCATCAATGCATTTGCGAAAGGATGTTTTTTTTTCGAAATACTTATTATCCAGCGAGTTATGAACCTTTGACATGATTTTAGACTGCCATGTTCCACGTAAAAATGAAACAACATTTTTAAAGCCGTGTGATTTGTGTACATTTATCTGATATTAATATATGATTGTTTGAAATTAAGGATAAAGTTGGCCTGCGAAAACAATAATATTGGAGATTTTGTTTTTAAATATGTATGTTAATTTTTTACCATGGCCTTCTTCACACGGTTTCATCGTACATGGGTTACATATAAATCTGATTCTGACATTCTATCATTTCTTTAAAGCTTCATTATGGTGGCCAGGAGTTTTATTTCATATTTTTTTTTTCATATTTTTATAGAAAACCTACATTAGATGCGCAAATATTGACGTGTGATTTCCCGCGGTATTTTTTCCGCTGGCTGATGTATCGCATTTCATCTGTCACGCAACATAACATTTACATTGTGTTGCTTACTTCGGATCAAACGAAATGTTGAGGTCAGGTTTGCTTTGCAAATGATCTGATGTTCGTACAATTTGCTTCAAACATCTGGACTGCAAACAAGTAAGAACATTTACCTAATCTAGAAAAGGGAATGATTTGTTGTAGTCGGACTGTTAAAAGACTGTTAAGTTATTTTATTGAGTCCCGACCGGCTGTCAGTACGAATGCCCACTGCATTGTTTATTCAACAATCTCAAAGAAAAGCTTGATCGGCAAGTGTATTTTAACAGGTGGAATGCAAAACCATGCTATTTAATTCCAGTGAAAGTTGGTAACGACCTATTAAACCAGGCGATAAAAGCAACAATATGTAACCACGCACACGGTTTATTTGCAAGGGATTTGATAACATAATTGACATAATTATTTAGTACGCAATTCCTCTTTCCTGTGGCAACTTTCTAATATTTATGTAACCTATCATTTTTAAATTGAACTCGCATATTTTTAGCAACATTCATACCTTATTTGCTCTAACGTAATGAGAGAAGGATAACTTTTTTAAGTAGAATATAGGCGACAGGACAATTTCAAGTTATCAAAACAATAAATCGTCGACAGCTAGAAGAAGGGATCTTTCATCACACCTTGTTCATGCAAGTGCCGGTTTATTTAGAACTGACATAAAACTGACAAACTCCAAGAAACGTAACGTAGAAGAATCGTTCGGTCTTTAGTAAAATTTTATCTATTTGAACGAATAAAAGCAGTAGAAGAGACCAAGAACGTCGAGTTTGCGCAAAAATATTGTGTGACTTGCAACATCTTGAAATAGGAGTACAACAAAGAAAATGGCGACATCTGCCAAAAGTGCACGCCATATATTTTCGTCTGGCGCGCTTGATTTTCACGGGCCAAACTAAATATTTTTGTATGATAAACAAGAACAATTGTCCGTTCAAAAGCATCCTTTTATTACCTGGATATTCGTATAACCCCGATGTTATGGTCTTCTTAAATATGGTAAAATTCAGTGTATTAACGGAATAGCAAATATTGTATTTTTTACTGGGGTGAATATAAAGGAAAGAAAGTTCCGACCGACATAAAATATAGTTGCAAAGCAAGTCCAAGGGATGCATAACAAGTTGTGAAAATATGAATGCAAGAAACGTTTTTGTTTCCTTCTACGAGCGTTTTGAAAATGTACTAATTTGCATAATTTTTATCGGGCTTTCAGGCACTCTTAGGCCGATTTCCAACTTTCCTATTTTTAGCCAAAATAAAAATTCGCTGGAACTTTTGAATATCATTTCTGAAAATAGTTTACTATAAGGGTCTTTTCGGGCAAATAAAAAAAAATTCGATTTTTTTCTGTTGTCGCTGGATTCTCGATAGTTACTGACAACGGCTCCTAAGTAACCAAGATCCAATAATATGAATTACTGCGAAATGAAAAGAATTAGTTAAGCCAATGAAACATGTTCATTACTTCAGCTAGTCTTAGGGTTAGAAAAAAGCTTCCATATTTATGTATAGAAAGCTTCTATATTTATGTATAGAGATATATTAATACAGAACTGCAATCAGGCTATTCAAAAATGTAAAACAAAAAGAAACTGAATAATAAAATTGAAAATAAAACAGAAAGAACACCCTCTTTATCACTAGTGAACTAGGCAATTGTGTTGATCAAGGACTATTACAACTATTACAGAAAGTTGATTATGCAGGTGTTCTCATTGTGAATTATTAACTTTGTTTCACTTAATATGATAAGAGTGGTGAATTTTTGAAG
Organism: Dendrophyllia cribrosa; assembly: GCA_024195265.1. Classification (NCBI taxonomy): domain Eukaryota; kingdom Metazoa; phylum Cnidaria; class Anthozoa; order Scleractinia; family Dendrophylliidae; genus Dendrophyllia; species Dendrophyllia cribrosa. The sequence continues at coordinate 31,669,270 of JAJLRJ010000011.1, read as the reverse complement.
ACATAATACACCGTAATTAGAGTTTTAAACGTTTTTCAAGATAAGTGCTGTTACAATAAATATTAATTTGATAGCTTTTCAAGCTAGCCATGCAAGTATTGGAATAGCTGAAATTTATGTTTAATCTTGGGACATACCATCCAATTTATGACCCAACACATAGTACAGTTCTTTCACATTTGATTGAAGCCTTCTATTTCAGACTATTATTGACTAATTGAAATGGAGGTGTTAAGGGGTATATGTAACATGAACCTTAACTTATAGACATAACCCTGCCCCTCTCTCAAAATAATGTCCCTCAACCCCCAACCCCAGAAACAAAAAGGATGGCTAAATGACAGGAAAAGGGTAATAATATAACTATTGTAAAGTCAATGACAGTACAATTGAAAGCTCAAATTTTGGCCAACAGCTGGAATATTAAAAATAGGATCCCAAATGTAGATAAATCTCCATAACCCATACTACTGATTGGTCAAAAAGGTGTTATTCATTCATAACATTATTATGGTACAAGTTCTGGAGATATTTCCCTTGGAAATCACAAGTGCTGTATGTGAATTTGTGTAGGCCTGGATTGGTATTAGTAAAAATATACTGTAAAGTATTACCTAATGTTGTTTGCCTTTGTTTTTTGTTGAAAGGGAAACAAGGGGGCTGCATAAATTTTATTCTCCATAGGCGGGGGGGGGGGGGGGGGGGGGGGGGGGCGATTGTGGAGGGGGCTTAATAGAGGGGAAAAGGATTACATTAAAATGTAATGAAGATGTATTATGTATTATCTTTACAAGTTTTAAATATATCATTAAAGGGGGGAGGGGGGCATGAGTGATGAATATTATACTTATGATTTTACCTACTTAGATTTGCAACAAGGTAGTAGTTTCTTCGCACTTGTGACAAGTGACAAGATCATATTCTCTTGTTTATGTCAATCAAGATTATCGCAAATTATAAAATGCTCAAGGAAATGCGCGCGCTATGATTGGTTAAATCGAGTTCATTATAACTCGATAAAGCACGCGCGTGACGTAAGGTTCATTTTAACCGTTTTTACTTTATAAAAGAAATAAAAAAAACTTGTTCCTCGTGCATTGTTGAGTTATATAAGCACTGGGGAATTTTAAGAACACTCGAGAAGTGCGAGAAGCACTCGCCTTTGGCTCGTGTCTCGTGTTCTTAAAAATTCCCGCGTGCTTATATAACTCAATAATGCACTCGGCGCGTTTTTTATTTCTTTATTACATTTTGTCACACAGGTCTTACGGAAGGATGGCTGCACTGGGATGACGAGGATTCAAACAGCAGAAACAGTTACAAGGGTGCTCTGCCAGAGGGCGTGTACAACAGAGATACCAAAATATATTTCTGCTGCCAGAATGACGGATTCGCAACCAACTCCATTTATCTCCCCACCAACTCCCCGTTTGTCCTGTTAAGGTTCGGGGGTCAGTGTCAGTATGTCCGGGGCATGCGTGTGAGAGACGAGTTCTTTAAGTGGGACACGTCCGATTACAGTAATAGCGACAATTCTTCAGGTTCCGTACCCGACACAAAAGATATCGGTAAAGACATCACGCTTCATTATTGCTACTACTCTAAATAATTATAGTCTTAGCGAGCCTAGTTGTAATCGAGACTAGTTGGAAACATGTTGTAGCTTGAGAACAGCTGTGCGAACTTATTGATGAGACAATTAATACAGTATACTGATAAGTTGTTACGTAATATGTCTGTGTTCTTTAAGGTTGGTACCCACTAGCGACGTAATCGGAAGCGTCGTCGGAGTCGGAAATAAAAGGAGCCTTACGTTCTAGTGTAAATCAGAAAACGGAGTCACAATCGGAATTGGAAACTTGACGGAATCGGAAGGATCAGAAAGTTTCCTTTTTTCGACTCCGCTTCAGCTTGCGTCGTTTTGATTTCCACTAGATCGTAACTGTAATCTCTTCCACTTCCGAGTCCGAATCCGATTACAAATCCGATTACAAATCCGATTACGAGTCCGATTACGAGTCCGCTTTCATCGCTTCCGCCGCTAGTGGGAACCAGCCCTTAAACAGCGAAGCCCCCTATACGGAGCCTTCCTTAGAACTGTCACGTGCTCCCGTCTGTAGCAAAACTGATGTTTTATCTCCATTCATGCTATGGATAACCCTGCCTATCGGTCCATGCAGTACATAAAAACATTTCTTACGCTTTCTATTTTTAAACGAAAAAATTACAAACATTAAGAGTTGGTTAAAACGACGAATAAATGTATAATAACTCCATTAATAGACTGCTTTAAATTGATAACAAGAAACACTCCTGATTAAGCCCCGGACGCCCAATGCCCCCCTCCCCCATAAAGGTTTTTATCCGAGATTTTTAAGACCATTTAATGTTCTACCTCAGTATATCCCTTATATCCATTTCCTCATTCGTTCCAAATATTTATATTTTGTTTCCGCACAACTTTTGACTGCAATAACTTCCTGTCGATTCTCATTGTGATTTGGCTTTTCACTCATTTATTATAATGCATTTTGATTAAATTTATGCTTAAAGGGGCTATGTCGCGAGGTGTCACGCAAGCTACAATCTTGAAAAATGTCCGGTGGCTGTTTTTCAAGTTCACGCCATCATCGTTGAATCCATTCGATCCTGCAGTGCTGTGTTCACCAAATGGTCTTAGATTTTTCACATATGTAAATAATCTATTTGTCTTGATTTTCGCCCGGTTATTTTTCCGATTCTAAAATCGTACGGCTAAATTTCTCAATATGTACGAGCAGCGATAGAAATCAGTTGACCATGGAATGTCATGAGCGAAGGTTCTTCTTCTATGTTGGCTAAATATAGTACACTTCAGCATATTTACATGGTACCAGAGTCTTCGCTTTGTACTTCTTTACCGCCACAGACAAATCTAACATTTTTATGATTTTGTTTCACTTGAGAAAAGAGCGATGAAATTGTTAGACTTAAATCAAAACAAGCAATAGCTCTTGTGTACGTGACCACTGGTTCCGTTTCGAGCCCGGGGGGGGGTACTCCCTATAAGTCTCTATACGGGGATGCTCCGCCCGAAAGGGGTACCTTTTTGAGGCTGGAGGTATATGAAAGGGTCGGGATTTCACGAGTTGAAGTATGTAAAAGGGTAGGGATTTCACGAAGAATAGGAAATGGTAGCGAAAACACGAGTTGAAGCATAAAAAAAGGAAAACTGCAATTTAAGTATTATAAAAAGGGCCTTTCAAAATATATCAAACAGACGCACGCAAAGGCTATATGAAAGGGGTACCATTTTCAACGAAAGGTATATGAAAGGGGTACCATTTTCAATGAAAGGTATATGAAAGGGGTACCTTTTCTGTCAAAAACGGTATATGAAAGGTTAAGGGTTTGGACCTCGGGGCGGAGCATCCCCGTACAAAACTTCGTTAAGTTCGAGTCCTGTTTCGTATCAGCGAACAAAAGAATTTTGAGTTATTTTGCCATTGGATTTCAATATAGCCGTTTCTTATGTTGCGACATATCCTGATGGAAAGACACTACGGCCACGAATGTTGGCAAATAAAACGTCAACATCATGACTGTTTGCATATTATCTAATGTGGCACTTGTTATTTTATTGTTACTTATTATTAAGGCACTAGCCGGCCTGTTTTGAATATTGCGTGAAACGTTTTTAAAAATGTATGCCCAAAATGGAAAATGACTGCGTTTGTCCGTTGCTCCGGTTCACTTGAAAAGTGCGGGACCCAAACGACGTCTATAAACTCAGTTTTTATATTTTTACATTGAGGACAATTTAAAAAAAAGAACGAAGAGAGAAGAAGAGAGAAGGGTAATAAGCATTACGAAGTGTGCACAGTTACCCGGAGAAGGGTGCGAGCTTATTGATGAGACAATTAACACAGTATACTGATTAAGTTGTTACGTAATATGTCTGTGTTCTTTAAGGTTGGTACCCACTAGCGACGTAATCGGAAGCGTCGTCGGAGTCGGAAATATAAGGAGCCTTACGTTCTAGTGTAAATCAGAAAACGGAGTCACAATCGGAATTGGAAACTTGACGGAATCGGAAGGATCAGAAAGTTTCCTTTTTTCGACTCCGCTTCAGCTTGCGTCGTTTTGATTTCCACTAGATTCGTTTTGATTTCCACTAGATCGTAACTGTAATCTCTTCCACTTCTCTTGGGTTTCTCGTGGGATGTAAGAATGATCACCAGGAGCGTACTGGATAACTCGTGCAGCCAGTGCCACTTTACCTCCACTGATCTTAAGATCATTCTGGTTGAGGTACATTTTCAATCTGTTGCAATATGATTATCTATGTTGCAGTGAAATTAGGATTTTGGTGCAATTTTGTCTGCGCTGGTTCAAATTTATTTTGAATCAGTGCAAAATATTTCAACCGGAGCAAAATATTTTCACCGGGGCAAAATATTTGCACAGGTGTATTATATTCTACTGTTCAAATGTTGTTGACAATTCAAATTTAAAAAGCCAGAAACACTTTATCACAATATTGGACTCTACATTATAGAGATAGAGAAGAATAGATAATCGTATTACAACAGATTGAAATTGCAGTTCAGCCACAGAACAAATCATCACGCCTTTTAGTGAGAACTATAAACACTTGAAATATAATGTTAACCCCCTTCTCAGTCCTCTTGAGTGACATATTTTACTTTGAGCCCCCCTATCCTTGCTTTAATTTTACTTGATGCCCCCCCCGCCCTGGTTTTCCAACCCCCCTCCTAATAATTATTGCACAGTCCCTTACCACATTTCCGTAGAACAAGCGGGCAGGAAATAATTTTCAGTGTTGTCATGATTGTCATGAAACGAGAAAGCGCAGTCAGTTTTGTCCAATGATGAACCGCATTTCGAATGTATTCGGTTTCATTGGACGGTTTTCGTTACAATTTTAAGTCGTATCAATTTTGATTTTTGTAGCCAGGTTAGCCCTCGGAAGTACACGCAAACTTATGGGTTGTTGCGAGGTTGCAATATTTCGGAAATATTTTACATCTAATAGATAACCCGCGATGTGCTATACAAGATAAGGTTAATAATATGGATTGTGGCGCTGCTGGGAGTCTGTGACGTCATCCAAAATGGCCGCCAAGATGGCCGCCATCTTGGATTTGACTAAAAAAAAATGCGGAAATTGCAAATACTTTTTTGCTAGAGTTTCAAAATAACATACAATTAAACATTCTGATGCTTTTGGTAGAAGGTGAAAAACACGCATTTTTGTTCAAAAGTGGCTTGATCTCATGTTACTTATGACGTCATATCTCGTTACCATATGTCATCCACCCCCCCCCCCCCACCCCCCGCCTTGTACGTCCGATGGTTAATATACTCGTAACTTTAATAACATGTTGTAAATTCAAAGCATAACTATTTTGAAAGAGACACCCTCAAAAAATTAGCGGTTCGAAAGAAGGGCCCCTAAAGGTGCGATTTTTGATGCGATTTATGTCATTTGCTTTGATTTGCTGTGATTTCTCAAAAGTCGCCGCCAAGTTGCATCAGGTTTCGAACATACTCATAACCTTTGCGAAATCGCGCGACAAATCGCGCCCAAATCACGCTGAGATCGCCACCCGTTTACACATGAGATTTGAAGATGCAACTTGTGCGCGACAAATATTGCATCGACAAGTGCAACAAAAATTGCACAAAAAATCGTTTGTGTAAACGGGCCTTAAATCTGTAAAAGGTTAATTGAGATTAAAAATGGGAAAACTTGTTTTGTCTTCATTTATAGTGTTTTACTTTAATTTCGCTAAACAAAGCACATGAACTAAAAGTTACAAGCAGGAGTTGGTAAAGTTAATACCGAGCACGTTATTCATCCTTGCACTTTTAATTCAACAAAACACGAAGCTTTAACAGCTAACATTTGATGTTACAGAGTTAAAATAATTTTTAGATTATTTTAATTAGTCACGGGCACTAAATCCTCTTTTATAGCCGGTTTAAAAGTGGTGGTGTGGCCTGTTAGCAATTTTCCATGTTCCTTTATCAATGTTTTGATTTTATTGTTCTATAGCTATCCTACAATCACATATAGCGCCTTTAAAAAAGGGACAGTCACGCAGTCCCGGCTGAAATATCGTTTTTTCATGATTATCGCCAGGAGCTTGCTTTTAGCTTACTTTATTACCTTGAAATTGGAAGAAATCATCGCCAAAAGTGATAGAAGCAAAGTAATATGAACTAAACAGACAAAATAACGGCTAGAAAAGTCAAAATTTCACAAGAATGGCAAGTTTGATTTCTTGACCAACTGCCAAAAATCAAAATTGATGAACTGTAATCCTCTTCAATCCTTGTCATCCTGCTCCTTATCTCTAAACCACTGCTTCTGTCTTAATCTATAGAAGAAATGGAAAACTGAAAAATATAAAAGAACCATAGCTAAGCTGTGATTTAACCTGGTCTGTGTGTCTGGTCTGTGTTTGAAACCGCAAACGGAAATTCCAAAAATTTGAGAACATTTCAGGGTCGCACTGTCCGTCCATGCTGTCGAAAATATAAGCGCGATGACATAAAAACAAAAGCATTCCACAAAAAGCGTGTCCCTCCGGAAGCGGTTTCTTTTGTTTTTCTCTATATTTTTTAAAATCGGCCTGCCCCACCCTTACACTACGGCGTCTTTGAAGTTTAGCCGGGATTTCTTTTTTTTTTTTAAATTTGCGAAACACCGGGCGCATTAGGAAACTTGATGTGACGACAGATTTTTATCTAAGGTCCCGTTTACACGGGTCCGGACAAATTTTTGCACGGACGAATTTTGTTCCTAGACCACGTGTTTACATGGATCCGTGCAAGTTCTGTTACAGATTGCAGTGGTGTTTACACGGAAACTTGCACACTTAGCCGTTCAAAAATTCGTCCAGTTCCGCCGGTCCCGTGTAAACGCAAGGTGGAATCGTGCAGGTTTTTGTCCGTGCAAAAATTTGTCCGGACCCGTGTAAACGGGGCCTAAAACAAAGACAGATTTGATCAAAATTTCCCAAGTGTGACCAGGCCCTTTAATACCGTTCTGCTGAGCTGACCGCTCACAAATGTAAATATTGACACAGGACGAAAAACGTGATCCCGCCGCTCTTGGTAATGTCAATGATTGTTTAAAACATGGTATCTCTGGTTCTACAAGGCACCAGAAAGTGCTTAAAATGGCAAAATGTTGTGTCGATGAAGGTCCAAATCGTAATGGCATTTATTTCCAAGCGTCAACTATTTTAAGATTATTTTTTGGCTAGCGAAACTTTAAAGATTTCAGCGAAGCGTAAACTGTGAGACTTATTTCCCTGGTTCCACATCGCGCAAGAAAATGTTCTTTCGATGAAGATCCAACTCGCTGTGGTATTTATTTGGACGCGCAACGTTTTTAAGATTATCTTTGGCGAGCGTACGTAAACGCTTAAACGTACGGAAACAGCATATATGTTTAATTTTCTTTGTTTCTTAAAGGCATGGAAACCTTGAAAATAAAGAAAGAACAATTTTACCGACCTCAGATTTCGCCTAATCCGTGAATCGTGAACCGTGAACCGTGCGTTGACAAAGAAATACATATTTCCTCTCGGATGTTGTAACTTTTGTTCCGACTTATAGCCTCAAACAATGAAGTATAAACATCATGTGCGTGGGTCATAACAAAAATGTTTATTTAGTCATTAGCATGTTTGTGACCCGTCATGTGAAAAAATCCATTAGTGTGTCATTCCTTATCAATGAATATTTACTGGTACCTGTGAAAAGGCACTGCCCACCAACACGCCTATACTTTAATTTATGTTTTTTTTTAACTTTTCTAAGGTTCTGCGACCAAATAAAAATGAAGTTGTTTCCCTTTTCTTAAGTCAAATCGGATGCTCTTTGGGTGCAACTTTGGAAACCCACGTCGCAATATTGGTATTTTATTGGCATTTTTGCAGCAATTCGGAAACATTGCAGCCAACTTGTTCGTGAAGAGTTGCAAATTTGTTCGTGTAGACTCTTTCACAAATTTCCCTTGAAGTTTTCGGTTATTTTTATGTGGGGAGAAACGAGAAGAACTGTTATACTTAAGAACTAGAAGACTCGCAAGTTCGCGAGAAAGCCGATAAAGTTAAGAGGAATTTGAACTGGTTCACTCTAGCAGTGTTCCGGTGGCAATCAAGATTGTCTAGATTCCTCTTCAAATTCCTCTTCAGTTTCCTCTTGAAATTGAAAATGTCGCTTGGAATAACGAAAAAAAAAATTCGTGGTAGGCAAACTGAAAAAAAATGTACTCGTCGACGGAATGCAAGATTCGCTGTTGTGATAGATACTGATCCTGATACTGATTGTAGTTTTCCTTCTCATATTCGCTTCTATGCAAGATATAACACTCAAATTCCACGGCCAAGTTGTTAATTTCAAGTTGTTGTTGTTGTTGTTTTCGTTTTTAACGATCATGGTTTTTGTGTCCAGGCCAAAATCAAAAATTTAGAAAATCTACAAGGAGGTACTATTACTTCTATCCTTAATTCTGAGGGGACGGACGATATTTCTCAAACTACTATATACTAACTACTCCTAAGGTGTAACCATTCAAATGAAATGTCTTGGGCAGTATTTTTGCATGCCACCATTTGTTTTTCATTGTTTTAAAAAATACAATTTGGGATTTTTCATGAATTTTGATGTTTGGCACTCTTGAGAGTTTAATGGTTAAAGGAATCATCTCCAATTCCTCCTGGATCTACCTCGCCCCCAGGGCCCTGTCCGATTTTAAAATTGCAGTGAGAGCGTTTAAGCCCCTGGACAGCGTTTAAATTCCAACAAAAATGTATACAGCTGTTTTGAGAAAGGTTATCGGAAAAAAGGGCAACAATGCACGCGATAATCCCAAAAATTAATTAGAGATATGATCACTGAATGTTAATAAGTCAAATAAATACATCAAATCCGCGATGCCTCGTCCGTACAGCGACGATCTTAGATGGTAGGCCATATGGATAAAGGAGTTTTTATGATAAAGGGTTAATGAATACCCACAATATCTTTCGGGAATGTCGCGTGCACTTTTACGCTTTTATTCCCGACAACCTTTCTCGAAACAGCTGTAAATAAGGACCTGGTCGCACTGCAGTCAAAAACAAAAATTATAGCCCGTGCAAAAATCGAGGAAAACAAAAGAAACCGCTTCGGTGGGACACGCTTTTGGTGGAATGTTTTTGTTTTTATGTCATTTTGCACGGGCTAATTTTTTTTTTGACTGTAGTGCGACCCAGGCCCTAAAGAAAATTGTTTCCATTGCCAAAATTGTTTCGCGTCCGAGGCAACACTTTGTCCTCTTTGAAATTTTGACATGGAATTCAGTTATTTTAAGATTTTCTCTTTCACCCTTTTCGTCTGTACTTTTTATTTTAATTTTAATTTTTGATACTCGAAATAATGTTGGAGGCTTTTGACGTAATGACTAATTCGCTCGTTTACTTGAAAAAAAATAAACATTGTAGATAAATTGAAAAGCTATTAAATGAAACTACTCTAGAATAAGCTCGCAGAAAATTAGGAACATTGGAAAATTAAGTTAAATTTACTAATGTAGGCCTTTTCGTTGGTGACGCCTTGTTCGCTAGTACCGGTAAATATTCACTGGCAAGAAATGGCACACTAATGGAATACATCACATCATAGACCACAAACATGTTAATGGATAAAAACACATTACCTCATGATCTGAATAAATTAAGGTTATATTCTCCGAGAAAAGGAAGTTTTCAGATTATTTCAAAGCGAGACACGGGTCAGGAGAAATCAGAGGTTAGTAAAATGGTTTCTGTTTTAGCTTTAGGTTTTCCGTATTTGCATGAAGCAAAATCAAATTGCCCGCAAACCCAAGTTTGGTCAGACCCTTTGTCTCCATACAGCTATTGCGTTATTTAACGAACGCGATTATTACTGGTTACTTTTTCCTCTACCGCACAAAACAAAGAGGAAGCAAAGGCCCGGGTCGCACTAGAGGGAATTGTGTTTATTTTTAAACTAATCAATCTGTCAAGTATGAACACATGACGTAACCCAACGTTTCAAAAACCTTCCAATTTTTTGCGGATTGACGATATTCTGCCAATCTTCAAAGAAGCCGAAGTGCTGCCTCGGAGGCGGCTGAATTTTGGCAATGGCAACAATTTGTTTATTTAAACATTTATGTCAATTATTGGAGTTTTGGAAATGAAAACTATTGTATAAAAGCGACACACGCCAAAAATAGTATCGCTAAAAATTTTGAAGGTGTTAAAATTCGCTCTTAAGAGCTACACGTCCTGTTATTAAAGCCAAAGATCGCTCTAAATAGTCTAACAACGGAAGATACTCATCAGGAAAGCAAATATGGACTTATTTTTACAGAGGGATATTTATTCTTACTCTTTCAGTCCTGCAAAACGTTTTCAGTCAAACTTAATTAGCATCTATTGATACAAAATCAAAGTGATTTTTCTCGGTTTTCTCTCTTAAATTAAATAATGGCGCTATTCACCTTATCATCTCTCAGAAAAGTGAAGTTCTTACTTTATAATTTATATTTTATTACAATTTACTTCTTCAAATGACCAACTTTTGTAAAGTTTGTTTAAATGAATTAACGTGCAAGGGGAGAAAACTCTCTACGACTGTCATGAAAAATTTGGATAGGTTCAAATTCGATAAGAGCGGTTGAGAGTGGACGAGAGTTGCAGAGTAGGCAGGAGAGTGCAGGAGAGTACATGAGTGTGCAGGAGAGTGCAGGAGAGTGCAGGAGAGTGCAAGAGTACAGGAAAGTGCAGAGGAATACAGGAGAGTGCATGAGTGTACAGGAGAGTACTGGAGAGTGCAGGAGAGTACAGGAGAGTGCAGGAGAGTACCGGACAGTATAGGGTGGTGCAGGAGAGTGCAGGAGAGTACAGGAGAGTGCAGCAGGGTACTGGAGAGTGCAGGAGAGTACAGGAGAGTATATGGTGGTGCGGGAGAGTACAGGAAAGTGCAGGAGAGTACAGAAGCATACAGGGGGGTGCAGGAGAGTAAATGAAAGTACAGGAAAGTATAGGGGGTGTTGGAGAGCGCAGGAGAGTGCAGGAGAGTGCAGGAGAGTGCAGGAGAGTGCAGGAAAGTACAGGAGAGTGCAGGAGTGTACAGGAGAGTACTGGAGAGTGCAGGAGAGTACAGGAGAGTACAGGAGAGTACAGGAGAGTACAGGAGAGTACAGGAGAGTATAGGGTGGATTCATCGTTGTTTTTCTTTTTGCTGTTTTTCTTTTTCAATTGGAGTAAGGTAATTTGATCCAAATGTTTAAGAGAAACACAAATGAAAATAAAATATTTTGTCCTTGGCTAATATTTTCTTTTTAACAATCATGACTAACATGGCTTTGGGATTCACAGGAAAACCATGCATTTCTTCGTACTCTTCATCGTTTTTCGTGTTGCTATGGTTACTTATGCCGCACAAGATCCACCAAAAGGTCTTCATTTTGTGGGCATCGGCTATAATCTCCTGCAAGCGAACCCCGAGGGCGGTGACTTGTCCACAGGTGGTGTCGACCCTGGACTGCTTACCACTAGAAAGATCTTGCAACTGACCTGGGAAACAAACAAGTTATCCGTAGACAGGAGGTTCATCGTTCCAGATCAGGTCAGATTTGCCCCACGTCAGTCTTGCTTTGAACAAAACACGACAGGCGTGGTGTTTGGTACCAAGAGTTATCAAAAGGAACTGAAGGTTGGGGTCGAATCCAGTGGTAAGGACAAACGACATACAAATTTTAATTTGTTTTCTTAAACTAACTTTAACCAAGATATAATCATAATAATCATATCTTGCTTTAACCAACTAAATATTTCATAGACTGCTAAAACAATCGTTTTGTTGCACTGATTTATAAAGAAATAAGACCTTTTGCAGTGCGACTACTCGAACCAGGGGACCCGTTTCTCGAAAGGCCCGGTATTAACTTTTCGGGTCCGAAGGCAAATTTTGAAATCAAAACCTGTTGAATCTTAGCACAGTTCCAAGCTCACAAACTGATCAATTTTGTTCGCTAACTGATATGATAGTTTCATTGTATCGTTTTCAAAATTATTGAAACTTTGATCTTGAATGCAAACACAGCAAACATAAAACAGCTTTTCGGGCCCGAAAAGTTATCGGGACTTTCGAGAAACGGGCCCCTGGCCACTTGGAATCAAGTTGACCAATCACAACGTAAATCGAGAACAAAGGGTGGCGAACTTTTTCGTAAACAGAGCAATAACGTTGTAGCATCAGACAAAAGATCCACATATTAATTTAACAACCGAACATTTTGATTGGTCACTTTTGATCCTATGTTTTGAACGCTTTGAAAAGGTTAAAATGCCACGCAGCAACCTTTTCTTTAGCCTATATGCGAAAACAGCCGCCTCTTATCGCTCCCAACCTCGGGGCGCAATTTCGGCATAAAGTGTTCCTTTATTGACTATTTTCTATTGAAAGTAAAAGTTCCTTTAACTTATTACAGCGTTTTATTTCTGGTGGCGTTATTCTCCATATCAGTTTGTCATTTCGCGAAGCTTGACCGTGGGGGCGATCAAGGCCCAAAATATTTGACAGTGCGTAACAGCGCTATGAATGACAGCTGTTGCTGTTATATATACCAAGTTCTTCAGAACCTAATTCATCCTTTCCTGAATACTTCAGGCAATATATAAAAACCATTGTCTTATGTTGACAAGCATCAATTTTTCTCGAGTCGCTCCAAATTTGCTCGCGTGACAGCTTACCAATCAAAAAATGGAACTATTTCCTAAGAGGTCCGCAAACTAGGATGGTTTCAAATTTAAGAGAATTTAGTTTTATCGACTGAGTCGATAAGGTAAATTGACCACCGTAAAAAGATTCAAATAGCTGACGTTTCGAGCGCTAGCCCTTCGTCGGAGCGAATCAAGGAATTGTGGGTAGTGTGTGGTTTTATATAGTAAGCGGTGGAGCTACGCTATTGGTGGAAATTTGGTGACGTGAAAAAGAAATGTAAATTAGTTGAATGAAAAGCGTTCGTTGATTCCGTGGGGTTTGAGAGTGCCGATTTGAAAGATGATTTTTTGTTCTAGGTTTTTACGGCTTTCTGTGTTACCCTGGTGTAGGGAAAGGCCGCAGATTGTCATGTGTTGTTTAGAATGGTTAGTAAGATTAAAATGGCGCGCGACTGGTTTGGATGCGTCTTTGTCATTTTTTTCAACGTCTCGGAGATGTTCACGAAAACGGTCGCCCAGTCTCCTCCCTGTTTCGCCAATGTATATCTTTTTGCAAAAAGTACATGTTATGCAGTAGATAACATTTACGGAGGTGCATGTAAAACGATCAGTGATTTTAATAGATCGTTTGGGTCCTGTTATTTTGTCCGCGTTGTGAATGAAAGGACAAGTGTTACATCGTGTGCGTGTGCATTTGAAAGTTCCCGGTTTATCGTCAGATTTCAGTGCGCTCGTAACTAGAAAGTTGCCTATGTTTTTGTCACGTTTGAATGAAATTAGTGGGGGTTGTGAAAAAATTCTGCCAGTTTCGGGGTCGTTTTGGAGTAATTTGAAATTTTTTAAAATGATGCTTTTGACTGTGTTGTTGTGTGGGTGGAAAGTGAGGGTGAATGGAATTCTCTCGTTCTCTTCCTTCTGTGGCGTTTGTAGTGCTGATTGTCTGTCGATCTGTTGTGCACGTTGTTGGCCCGTATTAACAACAGAGTCAGGGTTTGTAGTAGTTTTGGGAAAATGAAAAACAGTTTTTCATTTTCCCAAAACTACTACAAACAAGTTAATGGAGTCGCCATGGGCACCAAAATGGGACCAAGCTACGCTAACCTTTTTGTAGGCCACATCGAAGACAAATTTTTTAATCAGTACCACGGAACCAAACCCGAACTCTACGGCCGCTACATCGATGATTGCATTGGCGCTACCTCTTCCAGTAAAGAGGAACTTAATCAATTCATAACTTCTGTCAATACTTTTCATCCAGCTCTAAAATATACCTGGGAAATTTCCGAAACCTCAGTCGCTTTTCTTGACATTAATATTTCAATCAACGGTAACAGTTTATCCACAAGTGTGCACTACAAACCTACAGATTCCCACAGTTATCTGTTACATTCATCCTCACATCCATCGCACGTTAAAAACGCCATTCCGTATTCTCAATTTCTCAGACTTCGACGGCTATGTAGTGATGACTCTGATTTTTCCAACAAATCAGAAGAAATGTGCCAGTTTTTCAAGAAACGTGGGTACCCTGACTCTGTTGTTAATACGGGCCAACAACGTGCACAACAGATCGACAGACAATCAGCACTACAAACGCCACAGAAGGAAGAGAACGAGAGAATTCCATTCACCCTCACTTTCCACCCACACAACAACACAGTCAAAAGCATCATTTTAAAAAATTTCAAATTACTCCAAAACGACCCCGAAACTGGCAGAATTTTTTCACAACCCCCACTAATTTCATTCAAACGTGACAAAAACATAGGCAACTTTCTAGTTACGAGCGCACTGAAATCTGACGATAAACCGGGAACTTTCAAATACACACGCACACGATGTAACACTTGTCCTTTCATTCACAACGCGGACAAAATAACAGGACCCAAACGATCTATTAAAATCACTGATCGTTTTTCATGCACCTCCGTAAATGTTATCTACTGCATAACATGTACTTTTTGCAAAAAGATATACATTGGCGAAACAGGGAGGAGACTGGGCGACCGTTTTCGTGAACATCTCCGAGACGTTGAAAAAAATGACAAAGACGCATCCAAACCAGTCGCGCGCCATTTTAATCTTACTAACCATTCTAAACAACACATGACAATCTGCGGCCTTTCCCTACACCAGGGTAACACAGAAAGCCGTAAAAACCTAGAACAAAAAATCATCTTTCAAATCGGCACTCTCAAACCCCACGGAATCAACGAACGCTTTTCATTCAACTAATTTACATTTCTTTTTCACGTCACCAAATTTCCACCAATAGCGTAGCTCCACCGCTTACTATATAAAACCACACACTACCCACAATTCCTTGATTCGCTCCGACGAAGGGCTAGCGCTCGAAACGTCAGCTATTTGAATCTTTTTACGGTGGTCAATTTACCTTATCGACTCAGTCGATAAAACTAAATTCTCGTGTTTCATCCCCCCACCGACGCAGCACCACAGTTTCTCTAGAAACTAACCCCATTCATTTGTGGTTTCAAATTTAGTTGAAGATCTTTTGTGTGGATGCTTCACCGCCATCCTTTGTTCTAGATTAAAGGTGGTCAGACACGAGGGGACATGAGAGGGGACATGTCGCAGCGACATGTAGCAGCAACAAAAAATTGTGAAGTACACACATAACCCCTCGTGTCTGACCACCTTTATGTTGCGATGGGTCAATTTTCTTCCAAGTGGCCTTGTTCGAGTAGTCGCACTGTAAATACGTTTACAGGTGCATGCGTTAAATTATATCATTATGTTCCTACTTGTGTTACCTGAAGAGCGATAATTATTTGGACCATCTTTTGACATATACGCCTTTCGACATGCTATGTAACTAGACCTACGTTGTGCACAGTAGGTTCTATCACAAATATGGCTGTTTTATGAAAATTACGTGTGATACCATACAATGGATGTTTTCATCTTTACCTATAGCTGGCTACGATTCAGGATTGTGGAGCGTCGCATTCTCTCTCAGTTCAAGTAAGAAATATGCTCAGGCTTTCATTGGTATTTTATCATCAACTCCTCTTGAAAAATGCCATTTTGTGGTTTAAGGTTCAGTAATAAACACGATAACCGACGCATTGTTCGTCAAATTTTAAAAGTGATCGAAAATGATTGTTATTGAACGATCATTTTCGACACTTTTTTATATTGATGTTGACATTTCTAGAAAACTAACAACTCACATTAGGTTATTGTGACCATTTTTCACGAATTAGTGACAGGTTTAAGAGAAGACATAACATAAAAACGCTTTTCTGATGGAGATGAAATATTTCTAGCCCTTCACGTTTGGAATGATCGTCCATTGCTCTCTAAAAATATTTTGTGAGAACAAAGGTGATTTTTAGTCCACAATTCAACCTTTGATTATTAATAGTTCAAAGTTTAAAACTCAAGGATAGTCATTGTAAAAGTAGAAGGTTCAATGTGTTAAGTCTCCATCACAAAATAATGTATATTTGTTATCTATACAAAGAAAATTCACTGGCATATAGATGATTTTAATCATTTGACATGTCACGTGATCAAACTTATGCATTAACGCAAAAAAAGACATCAAGATATACATTCTGGAAAAAAAAATCAACAATCATGTTATAGTTAATCTAGCCGAATATATTGTGAATAAATCACATTTTCAGAATGCAATTTTAGCCAGGCGTTAAACTGCTTGAGTTTTTCTTTTCCTGTTATTAATAATAATGTTAGCTGAAATAAAGTACCCACAGGCCAGGTAAACTGTGTTGATTGTCCCAAAATTCTAGATGGAATTTTACAGACTCTAGATTATTTCGACATCTTACCGTACATCTTCACTTTGCCAAAAGTGATGGTCAATTAATGTATTCTCTTTTGTCTTTGGCCCCCAACCTGGCGAATGTTCTACGGTAATGAATCCAATAGTCTCATATTTATGACCTATAAGTAGAAGAGCATTCCTTTCTTTTAGAAATAAGCTCAATCTGTGTAACGTTTTCTTTTTCTGTCGAACAACCACCATTTTTTATTATCTATTTTTATGCTGTTCGTTTAGTTGTTATTTCTCGGTAAAAATGACAGGTTATAACAAAATGGACAAGGAGACATCTAAATCTAAAAAAGTGTTTTATGACGAGACAAAAGTATGCAATCGAGGCCGGGTTCGATACCAGTTGGATTTGGCTCGTCAAAAGAAGTACCCTGTGACTGAGGAATTTGCAGCAGCAGTGTGTCGTTTACCAGAACAGTACAACCAGGAAAACTACTTAAAGTTCATTGATGATTGGGGAACGGTAAGGGTGTGAATCTCATTTTTAGCTTTAGCATCACATTTATCTTTCTCAGCCCTAAATTGACGAATGAGCCTTCAGACCCCTTAAGCAAATGAGACCTTTTATGGGATATTATTCAACCAATTTTACCCAATGTTGCACCCATAGAAGTCAGTTTATTTCTGCATTAGTATGAAAACATTTTTCTGACATTGTGTGTCTTGCTTGAAACTAACCATCCTCTCAAGAAGCTGCCTTGCTGTCCTCCGCCGCATCGGTAGGCAATATGTACTTATTGACTAAGTGGGAGGGCCCGTACGCTCGGTCCGTACGCCATGACCTCGAGCCAAATATTTTCCCATCTGGCCCGACCTGACTTAGTCAATAAGCAATTTATCATATGACCAAATTGGAGACAAAATTACTTGAAATTTTAACGCGCGAAGCCGTCCGCTTTTGTGGTAGGGCCGTACGCCTTTTTCCGGCCCCGATCGCGCAAATGCGTACGGCCCTCATATACGGGACTTTCATCAATGGTTTTGCAAAGAAAAGGTTCGCAGGGCCGTACGGGTCATATGATAATAAGAGAATATTGACCGGCAATAGAGCATTCTGATTGGTTGGTTTTAGTTATTGGCCCTCTGACTGTCTTAGTCGTGTAATAAAGATTATTGACCACTGAAACTTTTCTCGGTATGCCTGGACATTTGAACTTCTCCATATCCGTAACTATCAACCCTACCGCAAAACCTCGTTTACCTCTCATTTTCGCTGCGTCACCTCCTGTCGTGTAAATGGCTGAAATAATATGCAATGTGTTTTGGTTGGAGAAATGAACTTTGTGGGGACATCAACAGTACCACTCTTCTTACAATTCCTCACAATTCCTCTTCCCTTTTTATCCTGTGAAAACGCGAAGTGTTGAACGAGATATAGTAGTTAATACGGGGAGAGATATGAAAATTGTCACTCCCTAGGCCTCCTTCCATCGGCTGTAAACTTTGTTTGTAATTCCCTAATGTATTACGTAAACCAACTATCTCGACAGTCTCGTTTCACACAATGCATATTTATGTCACGCTTAGACTTTTTGGTCGTTTTAAATCTGTTTACAGTACTTCAATTCTTTGACTTCAAACCCCGTATGAAAAATTAAAACCGATCTGCGGACTTAGAATGCATTTAGTAGCACTTAGGGGAAAATGTTGCTCAATCGCTGTCACTCAGCCGGCAGTAAGCCTATGTTTGTAATTCCCCAGTGTATTACTAGGAGTCATAATCGTCATCCGGTTGGTTCGTTTCACAAAATGCGCATTTATGTCACGCTAAGATGTTTTTGGCGTTTAAATTTATTTACCGAGGTGACGCCGCTAAAAGACAAGTTAACCCTATTCAGCCTGGGCTTTTTTTGAGTTTCTGAGCCTACGTAACTTCAAGAACATTAAGGCTATGACAATGAAACCTAGAGGGTACATAGTACGTCCAAAACTGTCTCCTTTACAGTCTCTTAAAAACCGTCCAAATTCACTCAAAATTATTCAAAACCAAAAAATAAACGCTAAATGACGTCCAAATATAAAAGTTATACCAATAAACATTGTTTATCTTCATTCATAGGGATAAATATGCAAATTTAAAAAAACATGTCCGTCAAAATCTTGTTGCCATGGAAACATCAAGTCACGTGATCAAAAAATTGTCATATGTAATTGTTGCCAGATACATTTTAGGAAAAGTCACAAAGTTTGACGGCGTTTGATTACATATTTATAATATGTATCTCGTTAGCAGACCACATGCTAAGACTTCACCCGATCTGTACTGACTCGGTGCGTTTGGTTCTTTTCTTTAGCACGTTGTTTTGGAGGTGGAACTTGGAGAAAAAAGCATTACACGCTACCAAAGTTCTTGGAGTGAGGTCGCCAATTATGCCATGGAAAATGTAAGTGTTTATTATATAGCCAAACTAGACTGATGAGCCAAAAAAGGAAACTCAGCCATTTGTTATGCATCTGCATCTCACATTTTATAAATGACAGCATAACTGGCATGCATGTGTTTTCACCGAATTTATGACTATATGGTAAATAACAGTATGTTGACGATACCCCGGGTAAATATGATATCAAGTCCTTACTGGAAGAGGACGTATATAACTCTTAAAGTTGCCATTGTCCCTCTAATTCAAAACCTAGGATGTATGTCCATGACACGCACTTGATTTTTACCAGAAACGATATCACGCACTTAGAAAAGGGTCTGAATAGGATCAACAACCCTGGCCAATACTTCTTGGGACACTCACTGAAATTACACGCAAAAATACGCTTCCCTAATATATTTTTATCCTACTATTCAGTATGCTTCTGAATGTCGTTATCACATGCCATTTCAGTCCTCCCCCCTCCCCACAGCAATGTTGATTGCCGTGAAAACAATTTGTTACCCGTGAGGTCAACATTGCACTGGGGAGGGGAGAGGGGGAAGGGGGAATGCTTAAAATTGCAGAGTTATTTCGGAAGTGTCCCAAGAGTATTGGCCAGGGTTGTCCGAAAACGTCTTTGTAAGGAAAAGGTTTTAATCGTGAAAAAAGCACAAAGAAAGGTGGGTAAATTGTAGGTACGGAAGTGCACATTAAGTAGTTAAGTGTTCTCTTTGCGTGTATTGCAGTACTGTGCGTGCCTAGGCGGGTCGCCGGGTTAACGTTCGACCATTCGTTTTAGAATTTTGACGAAAATTTAATGATTTCACATGCGGCTGATTGCAAAGTTGGTTTTACGCCGTTTTTAATATGAAAGTCTCGATGTTAAATCGCTATTGCGAATTCTATGGTACGAGTGATGCCTTGGGACGGCAAAATAATGGAGTGGAATGCCTAGCGTCCACATTATATATTTACTTTGAAAGCATTGCGTGACAGCAACACGTTGTAACAGTTCTCACTATTATTTCTAGTCATTTCTCACTATTTCGAAGAGACCTGCCGGACAGCCAATAGCTTTTTTAAAAATAAACTGGCATGGAATTCTATCGCTTGTGTGTTATCTTTGTTTTGTACTCGTTTTCATATAGCACAGGAACCGTGTGGCTATTTATGAACATTTCTCACCAAAATGGCAGTAAAATGATTTAATTAAATTTCATTTTTTGTTATGTTATTGAAGTGAGAAATGTTGAAAATCATACATATCGGCCGTAATGTGTAGAGAAATCCATCTCATGAACAAGATCAGATGATAGCAACACTATTGACGCTCTTCGACAGATCAGAAGTTGATTAAAAACATTTCAAAAATTACTTTTCTTTGGTGAGAAATGTTGCCGAGAAATGTTGCCGAGAAATGTCACGAATAAAGTAAGTCGACATGATAGACACAACATGTCACGCGCTGTCTGAGCTGCGTTATCTAACTGAAAATAAACTTAGCGAAGCAGCGACCACATGGAATTAAGTCTTGCTGTTTTTCCTGTGGTATTTGTCTCCAGAATCGCCTAAGGGGCAACGCTTACGCATAAAGAACGGACGCCAAAGCGCGCGAATCGCGCGTAAATTGGACCTCATTTTCGTGATACAGAATTCTAAAATCTCGTAAAGTAGGCACAAAAACAGGCGACACACGATCAATGAAAGCACATAATAGCTTGTCCGCCAAACTTGTAACACCACTGTTACAAATGAAAGCTTAGTTACAATAACGGACTATGTAACAACACGACAATTCAAATATGAGCTATCTTCTCGCTAACAGGCCCTTGAAACTGAGTCACATAGCTCAGTGCATATATTGCGATGTTCACCAGTGGAGATAAATGTCAATTCTTTGCGATCACGATTACAAACATGGCTACCTCGACAGTAATACCAACGAAAATAACACCATAGAAGAACAGAAAGTCTATTTCTATTACAAAGCCTATTTCAGACAACCCTGGCCAATACTTCTTGGGACACTCACTGAAATTACACGCAAAAATACGCTTCCCTAATATATTTTTATCCTACTATTCAGTATGCTTCTGAATGTCGTTATCACATGCCATTTCAGTCCTCCCCCCTCCCCACAGCAATGTTGATTGCCGTGAAAACAATTTGTTACCCGTGAGGTCAACATTGCACTGGGGAGGGGGGAGGGGGAAGGGGGAATGCTTAAAATTGCAGAGTTATTTCGGAAGTGTCCCAAGAGTATTGGCCAGGGTTGTAGCTAAGGTAATAATGGCCAACTGCAAATTATATTATATCGGTGGAGGCTCCATAGAGCAAGTTGTACCTATTATAATCTCTTTGTGTGTTTACAGATGAAAATTGATCTTGGATAGTACAAATTTATAACATTTCTGAAAAGATTCCCTTTGGCATTGGCGCCTTGAAGCGAAGCAGATATTTTGTTCCGTTCGAAACGTTTCTATATGCATAGCATAGCATTAGTACAACCCTATCCTGCTGCAGCGGATAATATGGATATAGATAATAATGGTCAATATAGTGATATATATATATATTATCCTGCTGCAGCGGATAATATGGATATGGATAATAATGGTCAATATAGTGATATATATTATCCTGCTGCAGCGGATAATATGGATATGGATAATATGGTCAATATAGTGATATATATTATCCAGCTGCAGCGGATAATATGGATATGAATAATATGGTCAATATAGTGCAAGGCATTCATGGAAAGCAAGCATATTTATCATTATATTAATCGCATCGAAAACAAAATGTTCCAATATGATTGGTTATCCGCGAGCTTATTTCTTATGTAATTGGTGCACGGTCACATGGGATCCAATTAGAGCCTTTCGATTTTTATTTTTTTGTAAAATGGATAGTGGTAGTTGGACGTCTACGCTAATAGAGCGTTTTCACTCACGTGACCTTCAGTCCCGTGGGACTCAAATGACAAAGGCCATGGCAGCCATGTTGGTGTTCCTAAGAAAATAAGTTAATTAAAATTCTTTTGTACGGGAACTTCAATATGGCGGCTATGACGTCAAGTGAAAACGCTCTATCGGGAGGACTTTAATAGTTATTTTTTACCTTCTCCTACTGGTTTTAAAACTGATAGAAAACATCATTGACATTTTGAGAAGAAACATGTTCACATTTTCGATTTTTTTATTGATACGATTAATTACTTAATGTACTTCGTGTCGTACAGATCAGGGATAATCATGCTTCAAATTTCAAATCGTCCTCGTACTAAGCGATCGCCCTATTTTACATTT
This sequence comes from Dendrophyllia cribrosa, assembly GCA_024195265.1. Classification (NCBI taxonomy): domain Eukaryota; kingdom Metazoa; phylum Cnidaria; class Anthozoa; order Scleractinia; family Dendrophylliidae; genus Dendrophyllia; species Dendrophyllia cribrosa. The sequence continues at coordinate 31,647,021 of JAJLRJ010000011.1, read as the reverse complement.
CTTGTCCGGCGATAACCCCTGAATTGTTCTTCACTCAGTTCAGTCCAATTACTATTACTCAAGCAATTTAAGGCCTGTCTCAAGGTCGTTAACCAGGAAACATGGTTTATTTGTGATGACTTTAGCAAATGGAATAAAGCTAAATCAAAATTTGGCATAATCTGTCCACAGATGTTTCCTTTTGAAAAGCGAGTGCGAGCGCGGAGCGCGAAAACGAGCCCGTAGGGCGAGATTGTTCTCTAAAAAAGGTGTGATGACAAAGATCATTTTCAGCTCTAAATTCAACCTTTGATTATTTAAAACTCAAATTTTAAAACTCATTCCAAACGAAGAAGGTTAAATGTGTTAAGCTTCCATCGGAAAGGACGATCACACTCATAAGTTATGGCAAAACAAAACATCAAGACAAACATTCAGGAAAAATTCATTCTGTTCTAAGCAATCTAACCAAAGATATTGTGGATCAACCATACTTTCCAGACAGACTTTAAACCCAGGCCTTAACCCTATTCGGCCTAGGAGGGGGGGGGGGGGGGGGGGGGGACACAAAGTGCCCGCGCTAACTTTCCACATTCATAACTTCTTTAATATGTATTCAAACGCCATCAAACTTTGTGACTTTTCCTAAAATTTATCTGGCAACAATTTCATATGACAAATTTTTGATCACGTGACTTGACGTTTCCATGGCAACAAGATTTTGACAGCCATGTTTTTGGAAATTTGCATATTTATACCTTTGAATGAAGAAAAACAATGTTTATTGGTATAACTTTTGTATTTTTACGTCATTTAGCGTTTAATTATTGGTTTTGATTAATTTTGCGTCAATTTGGACGGTTTTTAAGAGGTTTTAAAAAAATTCAGAAATCCAAGATGGCCGATCCAAGATGGCGGCCGTATAACTAATTACCTAATAACTACGTCATATGACGTCATCGTTCCATTGTGCGGACCGCAAAGGAGACAGTTTTGGACGTACAATGTACCCTCTTGGTTTCATTGTCATAGCCTTAATGTTCTTGAAGTTAGGCCCCCCCCAGGCTCAGGAACTCAAAAAAAGCCCAGGCCGAATAGGGTTAAAGTGCCTATGAACCGAAATTTATTTTTATGTAGTTATAAAATTTAGCCTTTGAAATGCACGATTCCAAAATTTGAGACGTTTAGGGTAAAAATTAGCGATGTTACAAGCGTTCGAAGTTACGCTATTTTGCCCAAAAAATGGTCACGAAATTCAAGGGACTGGAGTCGAGTTGTAACGTAATGTTGGTTGCAAAAGATTGTTTGCGTTCAGTGACTCTCCGTGAGATCTTGCCGCAACGAAAGATGTCTAGAGATTCGGTTGCGCCCGTAGCAAGACTCCTCGATATGCGTGCGACAGAGCCGGATATTGAACTGATCGTGCAACCAATATTACGTCACATCACGTGACATTTTGACATTTTGGCCGCGCGATTTGAAAACCATTTTTAGTGCAAAATAGCGTAACTTTGAACGCTTGTAACATCGCCAATTTTTACTCTAAACGTTTCAAATTTTGGAATCGTGCATTTCAAAGGATTAATTTTAATATATATATATATATGTTGTGGTTCAAATTTGTCTTTGGTTTAAATTTTTTTAAACCAGTTTAATTTTTGTTTTCCTTTGACTCAGAATATATATATATATATATATATATATATATATATATATAGGCTGAGCCTAACAGCGTCGCACTATCTGAACAAGCTTAACTAAGGTTAAACTTAACTAAGGTGAAAGGTCGGAAGCACAAGAATTAAGATTGACGACCGGTCTATTTTTCAATTTTAGCAATTCTAAAAAACAGTATTACCCTACCGTCTTCACAGTACATTTAGACCGTACAAAAGTTCACAAAAACAACTTTTCTCTGTCTAGAATAACTGGTAGGACTACTTTCCAAATGAAATATAGTTGTTGTTTGTCAAAAATTGCCCGTTAAACTTAATTGGAAATCAAAATTGCAAAAATACACAAATATATTTGCATAAGGCGACGCGAGTGAAGACAGAACTATAAAATATAAGTCTTGCTTTGCTTACATAAAATCGCTTTTCAATCTATGTAATGAATGAACAAACACATAAAAATGAACAACACAATATTATTTCGAAAAATTTTATTCAAATCTCCATTAGTTTATGTTTAAAAGCAATACGCGTACCATTTATAGCGCATCGAGTTCAAGCTGCCTTCGATGAAATTTAAGAAATCGATACAACTGAAGTTAAGCACGTTTCAAAAACAATTCTCCAAAACTACACAAAAACACAAAGAAAAAATCAATCACAGATTGATATCAACATAAATTCCCATCGAAAAATGTAATTTGTTTTACCTTTGAGTTCCTCGCTTGCTTGTTAATTCTTGAAATCTCCGCTCCTCTGGTTCTGAAATCCGTAATAAAAACAAACATCGATTCCCCGCATAGAAAAACGTATGAAATTCCTCGAAGCAAGATTTTATCCCAGAAAGCTCTTATTTTTCCACTAAAGCGGCTTCTGAGTATCCCTTAATAAGTATCGCTGTCTTGAGTAGCAAACCGCGAAAAAATGCAGGGAAATAGCGACTTTACGTCTCCGCTAAACACTGACCAGCGAAAGATCCAAAAAAGTGTTTACCGCGCTGACGGCTGTGTAGCCGCGCGAAAAACAAAGCCTCAAAGATCCCGGATGTTGCGTGGCGTCATACGCGCATGTTTTGCGACGTCATACGCGCCCGCGATCTAGCCCTGCCGAACCCGAGCGGTGGCGGCGGGTGGCGGCGGGCACACGGACCGACGCGCCCGCGAAACATTCCGTTTACCATGAGCATGAAAAATGACGGGCATAGGTTCCATGAGTATGGGACTTCGCAGCGGGCCTTCGGCCCGCGAGTGCTCCCCTATAACTACATAAATATAAATTTCGTCTCATATGCACTTTAAGCTGCTTGAGAACTTATTCATTCCACAGTGGAGCAATCGCGACCAGGAGAAGTATATCCTTAACAGATGTATCTCTTAAATAGAGGGGATAGTTACAAAGCTTATATAAGCGTTTTGCGTTTTTAATGGTGGTGTAAATATTATAAGCTACTATTATTTGTAAAGGCCAAATGTTTGATTTACTTAATTACTGACTTACTGAACTCACATTATTTTTATTAATACCCGCGTTAATGGTATACTCGTTTGTAGATTGGAAACTCAGTATCCGTGGAGGGTGGTTATGAAGGTTTCAGTGCATCTTTGGCAGTTAATGTGGAGACATTTCAAGAGTCGATGAATGAAAATACTAAATTTGGTTCCAACAAGAAGGTGTTGAAGACTGGAGGTCCCGACCTGCCGGAACCCATTAAAGTGAAGTTGATGCCGATTTATGAGGCATTACAAGTTCAGTTTTTCACACAGATAAGGCAACGGCGATCATGTGTTTACTCTGCGTCATTTTTCGAAAATCTGACGCAAAACACCAAGAGGCTCTTGAGAGATTACCCCAGCCTCAAACACGCAACAACTGGAAAAGGTAAGTTCTTTACTAAGTTGAAAGAGTGGACAAATATACGAAATAAAGGTGGATTATTTCATAAACGCGCGGTATTCAAGAGTGTATGCAAGAACTTAAAGCTACGTCTGCACTTTCGTCTGCTTTTGTTGATCTTCAGCTCAGTTTGTTAACAAGAGATTGTATCTTTTTTCTCGATACAATTGAGAAATATATACATATATACATTAAGGCGAAAATGCTACAATTTTTATCAACTATGTTTTGAAAACAATAATATATATTAAGGTATCAGGTTACCCCAAAACACCACTTTGCTTTCATGCCTATTTATTGCTCTATGCCTAAAAAAAAACTAACTTTATATTTTCTGAAAGCTAAATAAGTAAAGATTACGAAAACGTACTGATTTATATGGATAAAAACGATTAATGCGTTTAGAATATAGCGAGCGATTTTGAAAAGTACCTCTTTCACAAAATCGGGGTCCGCACCAGCCGGAAATGATCTAAAGAAGGAAATGAACATCGCGCCGACTTTCTAAAAATCGGCGTTGTCTGGTTTGTTTTCTGCACACAGTTAAATTTTCAAGTTCATTTCTCTGCATTTAACTGCTCATAACATTTGAACAAAATCAAGCGATAAAAATCGGAGACACGATTTTTAAGTCAAGGGTGTCGCAATGTTCATCTGATTTTTTTGCATCATTTCAGCCTGGAGCGGAACTCTATTTCGTGAAGGATGTATTTTTGGAAATCGCAACCTATATTCTAAAACATTATTATTATTATTATTATTATTATTATTATTATTATTATTATTATTATTACTGGGAATTTTTCACAGGGTTTATTCCCTGGGACAATATTTCCAGTCAGGTCTCCTCCCGAGACCTTAGATTATTATTATTATTATTATTATTATTATTATTATTATTATTACTAGAAATAGCTGAGAGCCAGCGAAGTGCTGCGATGTTACTCATCAAATAGTGTCAATACTTATAATGATTGTCAATAGGCTTTGTGATGATTACTATTTTTTTTGTACATTTTTCCCAAAAATGTAAGTGAATTGTTTGAATAATAAGCATGAATTTGTGTTAAATATAAATTTATAACATAGCTAGCAGAGCCGCGCAATCAAATTCAGTATACGTAAGCGTGCTCAAAATCCCGATAGTGCACGCTGATAGCGTGAGCAAATCGCTTCGCCAGAATTCGCGTCGGATTTGATGCACAATTCCACCGGCTATGTTATAAAACAATTGGTTCATGCTTTCAGCTGTGCACTATCGAGTTATGGAGCACGTGGGAAGTTTGGAGAGCACTCAAGAAGCTAGAGTTGCCCTCGGCTATCGCCTCGGGCAACTCTTACGCTTCTTTCGTGCTCTCCAAACTTCCCACGTGCTCCATAACTCGATAGTGCACGCTAAAGCATGAACCAATTGTTAAATAGTACTAAATAGTACAGAATTCGTCGTTTTACATTACTTAGCTTGTAATGTTATATGCTCCCGGGCATACGAGGAGGAAAGGTTAGCTCCGCATAGTCATAGTCCAATGGAGACATCCTTAGGGCTTGTCACGCAATCTTTCCTCTCTCGTGCTACATAGTGGGAAATTTGACGCGAAATCAAACGAGGCCGCAACAAGGCCCGGACGGGGCGATTGACTTCAACAAAAACATTAGTCAGCGGTCGCAAGCTAAAGGATTTCGTAATCCATATTTTCCGGTAGTTTCCATGACTACTTCCAGCGATTGATAAAATTGTGTTTGACATGATAACTCTGCGTAATAAGTAAACAGCTTACCTCATGAAGCAAGAACGCAAAACCTCGGCTTTGGTTACCTTTAATTTAGGGGTGCCGCGCTATACACCACTTTCATAATGGCGGCCGATTTATTTATTCTTTTATATGTATGTTAATTAGCCTCACCGGCCTCGTTGGCGTGTGCAAAATTCAAAAGAATTTTTACTCTAAAACGAGGCCAGTGAGGCTAATTAACATACATATAAAAGAATAAATAAATCGGCCGCCATTATGAAAGTGGTGTATATAGCGAAAAACCAACTGTATTAGCGCGCGCTGAAATAGCGCATTTAATGTCGTGAAATTGCGTCAGCAAAGTACTAATTAAAGTTCAAAAATGGAAAAAATTCAAATTTGACAAGTTAAAAAAAGTACGAAATGTCACTCAAAAATTGCTCAAACACAAAGTGTCACACTCCGGACGTGTGTGGTTGCTCTTTTAATATCAGGTTTTTTATACTTCAACCATACAATTGCAGACTCGAGAGAAATTACTACTTTTAATTTAGAAACTCGATAATATTCATCGTTTTCTCTCAAAATGACTATGATCGCGAGATTAATTTGCAATTTTAGCGTGCGCTAATACAGTTGTTTTTACAGTTGCTAATACAGTTGTTCAAAACCAATCATCGTTTTCTTCTCAAAATGACAATTTTACTCGCCATATGATCGCGAGATTAATTCGCAATTTTAGCGCGCGCTAATACAGTTGTTTTTACAGTTGCTAATACAGCTGTTCAAAACCAATCATCGCTTTCTCTCAAAATGACAATTTTACTCGCCAGATGATCGCGAGATTAATTCGCTATTTTAGCGCGCGCAAATACAGTTGCTTTTACAGTTACTCATACAGTTGTACATGTTCAGACCTATCCTGACCACGCAGAATTCTACAACTACTGCCGCTGATGATACATACTGCATCCTCACTCAAAATCATAGTCCACGAAATCCTCAAAACGATCTGTTGCGCCGTATATAAAGCGCCCAGGTCTCACTCGGTCAAATGAAACACAGAGAGCCTGTCACGATTAGTGTGCTGCTCGCCTTAGGGCTCGCAGCAATTATTATTATTATTATTATTATTATTGTTATTATTATTATTTTATATATATATTTAATAGCAATACTTTTACAATATTTATACGGATTGTAATTATGAATATTTTTAGCATTCTAGTATATCAATAATTGTAAACGTAAGATTGTTTGAGAATTATTAATTGAAAGGAATAATGTAAATAGTGCTTTGACTGAATATTTTTTTTAAGTGAAATTAATTGTAAAATAAGATTTTTTTTAGTTAGCTTGGTTATTAATAAAAGATTCCGTTATTGTTGTTTTTAAATTATTATTATTATTAGTATTATTATTCATTATTATTATCATTATTATTATTATTATTATTATTATCATTGGCAATTTTCGCATTTTTCCGATAAAGTTGAATTTTTTGTAAAATCCAAGATGATGGCCATGTTGGCGGTTATTCTGGATGACGTCGTGGACCCCCAGCAGCGCCATAACACATGATATTTACGTCATCTTGTAGCGCACATAACGAGCTAGCTGTTATAGAGGTAAAATATTTCCGAAATATTGTAACATCTTAAAAAACCAAGGGAGGGGTTGCAAGTTTGCGTGTACGTCGGAGAGTTAATCTTCTGGCAATGAATTTTCAGATCCCAACGTGCGCATTCCTCTTGCTTGGCCCAAAGGTACCTATGGCCTTCCAATGCCAAAGTCAGGATGTCCAAACGAAGAAGGGTTTACATGGCACCAAGGGACTCGTTACCATGACACTGAGGATGATGACCCAAGCAATAATTGGTCGAGACCTTATGATTTAGCTGGAACTATAGGCAAATCAAACGCACAACAAAAATTCTGCATGAAAACACAGAGTCAAACAACCAGTCTATCTTGGCCTGTAGGAAAATACTGCATTTTCAAGAAAGGAAAGGAATGTCCCACAGGTGGGTGCATCGAGACGAGTTGTTATTTCAAATAATTAAAGGCGGAATTCAGAGAAGCAGAGACATCAGAAATATGCCGCAATCGATCACTTGTTTTTACTGAATACCAAAAGAAAAATTAAGACAATATGACTCAATACTCCTCTTTAAAACAAAAAAGCGCTGAAAAATAATAGAAGAGTTATGACTCTTCCTGACTTTTGTTATTTTACTTTAGAAACGCTCGAATTAAGTTCAATGAGCTTGATGACAACTATGTGGTGGCTAGCATGTATATCCAGCAAAGTTGTATAGAGCATTTATAAAATCCCGGTTATAAACGTTGTTTTAGTTAATTTGGTTCAAATTTTTGTAAAGAATTGCTGATGAGGAAGTGTGGTGTGCTTATGTAGAGGAGGGGGAATAACCATAATATTCTTTTGTTACCAAACTGGTGGGCGTACAACCCGGGGTTGGGGTTTAGATAATAGATAATAGATTCCTTTATTTATATATTTCGTTTAGCTATTACAATCCTTAGAAAACTAACTTTCGAACTAAACAATTACATAGTAAAACGAGGGAAACTACATGAAAATAAAATAAATGAAGCTGCTTTACAAGGATCCGGTTTATGAAATCATTAAGAAACTATGCTTGCGCAATTTAATTTAATAATCGTAGTAAGATGCTGCTTAAGGTGTAGATAGACTGTTCCACCTCGGCTGTATGTAAAATTTAATTTTTATCCGTAAATACGCAAAGCGTTAAACGAGATATGGTATACGGTAACAAATACGAATTTTCATTCCTTCCTTCCCGCTCCCTCGTTCAATCGGCTTTCAACTTTTTTTTTTGTAATTCCCCAGTGTTTTACGTCATCCAGTCGTCTCGTTTCAGACAATGCATATTTATGTCATGCTGAGATGTTTTCATCGGATTTTTCTGTGTGTCCGTATCTTTCTTTACTCGTTTTGGAAGGAATTTAAATCAGAGCAAAGACGGTTTCTCCGTGCGGTTTTAAAATTTAATTGTTTCTTCACGTTCAATGCAATTCAATTCAATTCACGTTCACATTCAATTCAATTCACGTTCAATTCACGATCAATATACAGTCAATACCAGTTATTAATACCTTGAACAAACGCTGCAGGACGATAAATGTTTTTAAATGTGTAGCCTGCGAGAAAGCGCGTGGTTTCGGGGGCTGGATTATAGGGAATTGATACGCTTATTTGTAAACTGAATACGCTTACAGTGTATTTGTAAACTGCAAATGGCATTTAAAGGCAAACCTGCAGTATAAAAGGGCAAAGCACCGCACCTAATCTAATGCAAATGAGCAAGAACAACAGCTTTTGCTCATTTGCATGAGTTGGACAGTCCAGCCGCCTTTTATATCGCGGGTTTGGCTTAAATGATAAGTTAACATTTAACATTTTACTGTGTTTTAGGCTGATTCGCTCAAATCCCAGCCCACAACCGGCTACTCGCAAATATCTCAAGCGAATATATTTATAGTTATAATCAATATTTAGGCAGGGTTGCCCATTTAGCTGGAGCTGGTTTAAGTAGAGCCCTGTTTAACAAAAACGTATTACAATATACAGAGACAGAGCTATATAAAATTAAAGATTACAATGACTAATACAGATAGATATGACTACATAAACGAATTTACCTATACAGTATTTGTTGTGGGGTGTTGGAATTAAAGAGAAGTACATCGTAAGCTTTTTTTTTTTTAACTTTCCAAAGTCAATTACATTCCCAAGGTCGGACGGCAGCATATTCCATACTCTAGCCCCGTTTATTGTAAAGATATCCTTGATATTATTTTTTTTTTGTTTGGAAATGGTGGGCAGAGTAAATCGCTATTTCGGGTATTATACAAGTGTACACTATACGCATGGCTGAATTCATTAAGCAGGAACGCTGTAGCCAATCCATGTAAGCAATTTATACACAAGCAGGCAAGTTTGATAATGTCTATGTGATTGCAGTGGAGGTCAGCTAAAGATATCGTTAAGTTCATGACCCCTTTTCCCTCCTCTCCCCCCGCTTATAAGTGTTAATCGCGGATTACAAGGGTTTTTTGTTCGGTTTACCGCCTTGCTGGCTGAAACAATGGATATCTTTTCGAAGTAAAAGATTATCAAAAGCTTAAAACTTAATTAAAAAACATCACGAACAACTACAGTTAACGTTATGTTGTTTCGTATTCACGAGATGGCTCTTAGAGCCCTTTGATATATAATCGGTGCGGCGCAGTATTTCTTAATCGATGACAAGTTGCTTCGTCACGAAACACAAAACTAGATGTTAAATAACCTAGACTCATCTCATGTAAGGTTTTATACATCTTAATAGCTTTCGTTCCTAATCTTTTATGACTAAGTCTACGCCACTCCAATTCCCAGAACAATGCATCAATAATGCAATTAAACTAGCGGACATTAAGATACGGGCTGCGCGACTTTAAAGTTTCAGAAGCTTTTCAGAGAGAGGTTTGTGACAGTTGCCCCAAGAGTTTGTAACAAAAACAGTCACATGTATGTGTGACTTATCCCGATTTTCTTTATTTTATTCTTTTGTGTCAAACAGGTTTCACTGAAGGATCAATCCGCTGGGATGACGAGGATGACGATAACAGTAACAGCTACAGCGGTACCTTGCCAGAGGGCACATACGATCGGAATACCAATATCTTCTTCTGCTGCCGTTCGGACGGATACTCTTCTAATTCCATTATCCTCCCCACCGACTCCCCCTTCGTCTTGTTTAGGGTCAGCTATCAGTGCCAGTCTGTCAAGGGAATGAGAGTGAACGAGGAGTATTTTGCATTTGACACAGAAGATGATGACAATATTGACAGCGCTTCAGGTTCTGTTCCTTTCAGAGCCTTGGGCAGAAAGCTCACACTTCGTTATTGTTATTACTACCGTTAGCCAAAACAAAACCACGAAGCTGTGAAATCGAAAACTCGAAAATTTGTTGTAGCTAGACGATAGTTGTATTTAAAAATACTTCGCGAGAATAAACGGACGAACATATGAAAACTTCAAACGCGTTGTTAATTTGCATTGTACGCTTCGTCGTCGATCAGTCAAACCACTCCGTATTTGAGACCCCCAAAGGTGGGGGCCACTGGTAGTATAGTCAAGGCCCCTTGAAATTAGCCAGTAAACAGCAAACTTTCCAAATTTTGTCAACATCTTCATCTTTTTAAAATAACTTCTTGAATTTGAAAGAAATACAAGGTACATAGTATTGGTGTACAGGATTTACCCAATAAGTGTTTGATAAAGTAGACATGTTGTGTGAAAAAGGGAAATAAGCACCAAATAGAAAAGATTTTGACATTTCTTTAAAAAATTCTCATTGGTAGCATAGGAAATGCTTGAAAAACAGTGTGGAGAACATGCATACTGATGCCAGGGTTTAAAGTGTTAATTGAGGAAATATGGTATTTGTAATTTGACAGTAGAAGTAGAGGAAATATTGAAACTTAATGCAAATGTATATCTTTCAGATAAATAATTTTCATGCAACAGGTGAAGCTGCTTACAATATTACAGGTTTGTCAGAAGTGGCCAGTTGCCATCAAAACCATCACCTACTTTACTGTAGAGGCTGGTTATTCTGCTTGGTAGTTGTTTACAAGATGTGATGAACTGTTAAAAATTGCCACTTTTAAAAAATCACCTGTCAACTCACAAGATTCTTGCAACGCTAAATGGGTGAATAAATGTAATATCAAGTTAAAGGGGCTATGTCACTATTTTTAGCGTTACTTAAAAAGCCAAAATACATCTTTATACCAGTGAAATTCCAAAACTAAGTGTCTTGGGCTGCAGATGGCCAGGATGGAAATGGATTGCATCTTGAAGAAATTGGGCCAATTTTTTCAAGTTTATCGCTTGTGTCTTAGAAAATTCGCTAAAACTCCGATTATGGTTTATTTTCTCTGCTAAAATCCTGTTAGTGTTCTTTAAGAGCGGATGTCTGTAAATATCGAGAATCCGACGACACTGGCAAAATTTCGAATTTCTTTTTATTTTACCAAAAGAACCTATTTAGTGACCTATTTTCGAAAATGGGTCTAAATGGTTCGATTTCATTTTACTTTTTTCAAAATTTCGATAAGTCGAAAATTAGCCTTTTAAGTCCGCGGGTGCTTTCATGGACCATTGAATTTTGGCTATTTTGGACCATTTTTAAAACGCTCCTGTTATCGCAACATTCGGTGTCCTACAATGCCTTTGACACAGTAAATAAAACGTCTTTTTAGCTTTCTTTTGCAATAAAATTTGGTCGGAAATGTTAACTTTAAAAATCATTTTGGTCTTGTACAAAACACCTATCTTCGCCATGTAAACAAGAAGGCAAATTTAAGGAAACTTCGAATTAGTAAAATGCAGTCTGGTACATGAGTTTTAGGCAAAAAAACAACAATACATTATAGCTGAATCTGTCTTTTATTTATTCTGAAATTATTTTTGGTGGCCCGTGAATACAGCGCTACTGAGAGATTTATCCGTGAAGGCTATTTTTAGCTTGACACCAACTTCGCATTCGATTTTATTGAATTTTAAGCGCTGGAATGACGGCGAGCTTAAGAACGAAACAGCGAAATTGGCCCTTAAACAGGTCTTTAAAGCTTTGAAAACAACATTTACATGTTTTAAGCTATAATATTCATATGATTTTTATCTAGGACGCATTCAGTTAAAATCGGTAAGCTATAATCATATGTATCGCCCATTGATCGACTTTGTTGCCGACGTATCAAAATACGGCATAAGTCTTTGAACAGTTCAAGGAATGTTTAAGTTAGCTTGTCTCGCCTTTTCCTTGTTGTAAGCAGCAGAAATACAAGGATTCTTACATAGATATCTCACAAAAACCATGGCTTGCTTGACATTACAGCATTTGATATTCGCAAAATGTTGTTACAGACGTTTCGTTATTTACACACAGTGTACTCACATAAAAATATCCGATGACTTCCAATCCAAATGTCGCAGACATAAATGTACGAGAAAACATTAAGGACAGAAAAATATAGTCACATCTTGCCGTCCATTTAGTTGTATAAGCGATACAAAAGAAACCATCACTCGTAAATAACAAGAGGTCAGTGAAAGGCCATAAAATAATTGGTTGCGTGACCTAGTCACGTTCACATGCACTCCCAGTGGACCGGGGAGAGATTATTTATTAAACGAAAAAAGCCAATGATGCGGGACTTGGGAAGGCTTAATTGTATTTGACTCCCACATCCCCTGAATCAAACGAAAATAAAGGCCGAAAACTGAAAGAACTGATTCAATACTACAAACTTGTCATTTTTCCCGTGAGTACCCCTGTCCGTCGCCACCATTGCCATGCTAGATGCGTACTTTCTAACAGCATACCGGTAATAGCTAAGGGGTTTTCAGTTAGCTTTCAAGGGGGAAGGGTGTATTATATCCGGGGGGCTTGTAAGCGGCATAAAAAAGCGTTTCGGAATGAGATAATATGAAATAAGCTGAGCCTCACAGCATTATTAGACTTATCAAAATACGTTTTTTCTCTTCATTTCAATATTGCTCTGCACTATACATAGGCTTAGACACAAGTTTCTCGAAAATTCCTTAAAAGTTGCCCCAAATTTATAAAAACTGAAAGTTGCTCAAAAGTTGCCAATTTTCCAAAAGTTGCCGAAAAGTTGCCCCAATTTTGCCCTCTTTTTTCACCACGAAGTTACTGGCGCGGAAAAAATAATGTGGAATTGCTTTTATTTGTGATTAATTTCTTCAGATATAGATACTTTTCTTAATAAAAATCATATTTCTTTCTTTCAACAAAACTAGATTACAAACGAAAACTGACCAGATTACTGTCCCAATAGTCAGTTGTATTATGTACACAGAATCCTTTAGCAGTCAAGGCCATTGAAGTAATACTAATAGACAGTCATCATTTATGGGACCAAGAGCTTTTTCCTCTGGTTGCCATTGTAGCAAAGCATTACTTCCAATGAATCAATAATGATTCGTCTGGATTTTCCGCTTTCTTGAAATAGCGCCCTTAATTGGAACACTCAGGTTTGCTCCGAGCCTTTTGGCTTTCTCGATAGGATCATTTGATTCACCTTCATTCGAAGAAATGTCCTCCTCTGAACTTTCAACAGGAGCAGCCATGTTGAAAAACTTGCTCTTATTGGTGATACTGCTGACCGGAGTGACCTCAAAAACCACAGGCAACCCATTTAAGTAGCCAAAAAGAAAGGGTCAGGTACTAGTACTGCTGAGAGGAGCTCACGCACTCTTTATGTCATGTTTGAGAGTTGTTAAGAGTTGTTTTACCAGAAAAATGTCCTTGATTTGTGATTTGTGGAAGGTGCTGGAATCGCCAAATACTGTGAGCTGGATGCCCGACGTTAGCCAAACAAAAATAATACTCCGGTTAAAAGGCCCCTCTGGATATTAGCCCGCCTCTTTTTTTCTTTATTTCCTTGATGTAAACATTTTAACAGAACACTAAACCATTTCAAATAAAAAGTTAGAAACGTATACGGTATGTATAGTGCAGGGCAATATTGAAATGAAGTGAAAAACGTATTTTTATAAGTCTAATAATGCTGTGTTAGTCCGCTCAGCTTATTTCATATTATCGCATTCCGAAACGCTTTTTTATGCCGCTTACAACCCCCCCCCCCCCCCCCCCCGGATATAATACACCCTTCCCCCTTAAAAGCTAACTGAAAACCCCTTAGGTATAACCGGTATGCTGTTAGAAAGTACGCATCTAGCAGGGCAATGGTGGCGACGGACAGGGGTACTCACGGGAAAAATGACAAGTTTGTAGTATTGAATCAGTTCTTTCAGTTTTCGGCCTTTATTTTCGTTTGATTCAGGGGATGTGGGAGTCAAATACAATTAAGCCTTCCCAAGTCCCGCATCATTGGCTTTTTTCGTTTAATAAATAATCTCTCCCCGGTCCACTGGGAGTGCATGTGAACGTGACTAGGTCACGCAACCAATTATTTTATGGCCTTTCACTGACCTCTTGTTATTTACGAGTGATGGTTTCTTTTGTATCGCTTAATACAACTAAATGGACGGCAAGATGTGACTATATTTGTCTGTCCTTAATGTTTTCTCGTACATTTATGTCTGCGACATTTGGATTGGAAGTCATCGGATATTTTTATGTGAGTACACTGTGTGTAAATAACGAAACGTCTGTAACAGCATTTGCGAATATCAAATGCTGTAATGTCAAGCAAGCCATGGTTTTTGTGAGATATCTATGTAAGAATCCTTGTATTTCTGCTGCTTACAACAAGGAAAAGGCGAGACAAGCTAACTTAAACATTCCTTGAACTGTTCAAAGACTTATGCCGTATTTTGATACGTCGGCAACAAAGTCGATCAATGGGCGATACATATGATTATAGCTTACCGATTTTAACTGAATGCGTCCTAGATAAAAATCATATGAATATTATAGCTTAAAACATGTAAATGTTGTTTTCAAAGCTTTAAAGACCTGTTTAAGGGCCAATTTCGCTGTTTCGTTCTTAAGCTCGCCGTCATTCCCGCGCTTAAAATTCAATTAAATCGAATGCGAAGTTGGTGTCAAGCTAAAAATAGCCTTCACGGATAAATCTCTCAGTAGCGCTGTATTCACGGGCCACCAAAAATAATTTCAGAATAAATAAAAGACAGATTCAGCTATAATGTAGTGTTGTTTTTTTGGCCTAAAACTCATGTACCAGACTGCATTTTACTAATTCGAAGTTTCCTTAAATTTGCCTTCTTGTTTACATGGCGAAGATAGGTGTTTTGTACAAGACCAAAATGATTTTTAAAGTTAACATTTCCGACCAAATTTTATTGCAAAAGAAAGCTAAAAAGACGTTTTATTTACTGTGTCAAAGGCATTGTAGGACACCGAATGTTGCGATAACAGGAGCGTTTTAAAAATGGTCCAAAATAGCCAAAATTCAATGGTCCATGAAAGCACCGCGGACTCAAAAGGCTAATTTTCGACTTATCGAAATTTTGAAAAAAGTAAAATGAAATCGAACCTTTTAAACCCATTTTCGAAAATAGGTCACTAAATAGGTTCTTTTGGTAAAATAAAAAGAAATTCGAAATTTTGCCAGTGTCGTCGGATTCTCGATATTTACAGACATCCGCTCTTAAGCATTTCGTGTACGACAAAGGTACTTAGTTTTAATTTGCGAGGGTTTTGACCCGAAAACCTCAAAATCATCATGACATAGCTCCTTTAACAAACTGATGGCTTATCTCAGTGATTACATAAATATCTGCAGGCATTGAACTCAATCAACTCTTTGCATAGTTCTTAAACCTATAGACATTATTTCCTGGGGTGATTATTTTCAGTGATTTATAGGAAAAGATGTTTGGGTACATAGGGATTCCTCTCTTCACGCGTCCAGTTAGTACCTCAGGAACCATAGCATAGAGATAAAAGTCAAGAAGCTTTTTCTTGAGTGCTTCCCAGAATGTGGGATCATAGAAAATTCTTTCTATGTGTATTTCCTCACGATTCATGAAATAAGTGTACACAACAAAATCACACCGCGGCTTTCTAGTGATTGCCATACCCCCCCTTAACTTGTTTATAGTATGAATGTTTTTGTTTGAGTCTGAGTCCTGATTCTGTAATCTCCAAGCAGAAATTCTTGGTGTGTTTTACAAGAACTTTAAGTAATGAAGTTTGCTTTGTATCCACTTGTTCCTTTAACTTTGATGGGAATAATTTGTATTTTGCCTCAAGGTTTCCAATTGGATGATATTTATTTGTTGGATCACTGACTTCACCATCAACACTTGCAGCCAGCACAGGATTATCCTTATCAATAACAAGGCCTTTATCTTTCACAGTGATGCCCTCATGACCATTGTTTTCTTGATGTTGAATGTATTTACCTATGATGACTGGTTCCATTTCCAACCCCACTTGACACTGATATGGTATATTTGGCCTGCAGTTGTACTGAAACACATCCCTCACAAGCCTATCAGGGGGTGTAGTTACTCTTCTGTTACTGATTTCACCAAATTTCGATGCAGTTAGTCTTCCACATCTGTATTGAAACCAATCTGAGTTGCTAGATTGCCCTCTTGTTTTTTCCTCAACAGTGTTGATACCATCTTCAGTTATTTTGATGGTTTTCATGTACTCTTTACAAACTGCTATAGAGTTCTCATCAGTTAAATTCAAGTCATCTGGGTGGCACTGTGTGGGATTGGGTATGGTAAAGTTACTATTGCTTTGAAAATCAGGATCATCATTTAAAGTTTCCTCAGAAATCATAGCTTCATCAGTTTCAGTTTCTACAACCATGCTAGTTTCAGTCTGTTGTTCAGGTAAGTTAGATATTGCTACAGAATGGGAAATGATTAAGTCTGGTAAAAAGTTTATGTCTAGTGGCTCACACTGATTTTCCCCACAACAATGTACTGGGGCTTTCTTGAAAAGATGATCTAATTCACATTTAAAAGCTTCTACCTCTGTCTGAGATTCATTTCTTTTATGTTTACCAGGTAGATAATCATGATCAACAAGAACAGTGTGTTTAGCAAACTTATCTTCTATTGTTTTCACAGTTACAGGCTGCCAATCATTGCCTTGTAACACATTGAGAATTGCTGCATTTGAGTCCATAGGCAAGTTTTTTAATTCATTGTAGAGGTCCTTAATCTGCTTTCTTGTAACCTGAGAGCAAAGGAGGGACATAATGCAAATGTATGTGATTTCCCAAAAATCCGAACATGTTCGAAACCTCTGCGACATCGCGCGACAAATCTATGGCTATAATAAGAACAAACTTGAAGCTACAGAATTACGCAAAAAGAACGTTGAAGTAAGTGAAGTTTATTTCCACATTAAAGCTTTATTTTAGCACATATAAACTGAAATTAATTTCCCATACAAAGTCTATAAATCGTTTGTTGCGTAATAACAAAGAACACATACCGTATAGAGCGTTTTCACTTGACGTCATAGCCGCCATATTGGTGTTCCCGTACAAAAGAATTTTAATTAACTTTTTTCGTTAGGAACACCAACATGGCTGCCATGGCCTTTGTCATTTGAGTCCCACGGGACTGAAGGTCACGTGAGTGAAAACGCTCTATATTCTCGATTAAACGCCGGGCCCCGAATAAACGCCAGGTATAATACAGGAAGTTGTAAGTAATCCCCTCAAACGTTTATTTGTGGTATAATAAACTTAAGATTTAAGAGCAAGGTACACGGCTGCCAAGAAAAACGAGTAATAACCATTTCTTAAAAAAAATGGCGAGCGAGAAAAAAACTGCTGAAAAAAAGAAAAAAAGAAACGCCGGTCCGTTAGGCCAAGTTTGAAATAAACGCCGAGGGCGTTTAATTGAAAAAAATACGGTACTAAGCTTGGGCTGCCTCTGATAAAAACATGCTATCTATGGTTCTACGAGGCACCAGAAAGTGCTCAAAACGGCAAAATGTTGTTTCGATGAAGGTCCAAATTGTAAAGATTTGAGCGACGCGTAACGTCGCCTAGCGGGGAGGAAGTAATTTGATCTCGCCGCTTATTGTTTAAAGCGTAAGACTCTATCTCTGGTTCTACGTAGAAGAAGAAAATGTTCTTTCGATAAAGATCCAACTTGCTGTGGTATTTATTTGGACGTGCCACCTATTTTAAGATTTCTTTTTTTTTTTGGGGGGGGGGGGGGATGGGGGGGGGGGGGGGAAGGGGGCGAGCGTAAGCGCTTTAACGTACGTAAACAGTATTATGTTAATGGCTAAGCTTATACTTTTCATTTGTCTCCCCAAAGAAAACAGGAGCAATTTAACTCAGAACCAGTATTTTACCTCAACAGGGACGGAAAATTTTGAGCGGTTGCAAGGAAGTCGTCATTATCTCGGAAAAATCACGTTTCTGAACTAATGTTATTGCGATTAATTAAAAAAAACCTGCATTTACGTTTAAATTCCTTTGCTTCTTAAAGACATGGAAATCTTGAAAATAAAGAAAAAACAATTTTACCGACCTCAGATTTCGTCTAATCCGTGAATCGTGCGTTGATAAAAAAAAATAAACATTTTTCCTCTCGAAAGTTGTAACGTTTATTCCGACTTATAGCCAAGTGTAAACTTCTTGTGAGTGTGTCAGAACTAAATTGTTTATTTAGACATTAGCATGTTTGTGACCCATAATGTCGATATAATTCCATTAGTGTGCTATTCCTTATCAGTGAATATTTACTGGTACCTGTAAAAAGGCACTGCCCACCAACACGCCTATTCTTTAATTTAAGTTTTAACTTTTCTTAGGTTCTGCGACCTAATGAAAGTGAAGTTGATCCCCTTTTTTTAAAGTCAATTCGGACGTTATTTTGGTGCAACTTTGGAAACTTCCGACGCAATATTGGTATTTTATTGGCATTTTTGCAGCAATTTGGAAACGTTGCAGCCACCTTGTTCGTGGCGGGTTGCAAATTTGTTTGCGTAGACTCTTTCACAAATTGCTCTTGAAGTTTTCGGTTATTTTTATGAGGGTAGAAACGAGAAAAACTGTTATACTTACGAACTAGCAAGTCTCGCAAGTTAAACTCAATATGGAACTGCATAGTCATAGTACAAGATATTCATCAAAAATCCATAACAACTATGCTCGTACAAATTCTAAGAAATATTTTATCAAATATAAAGAATGTCACATTAGGAACAACCTCCCAGCAGACATTATTAACTCTAGATCACTATGTGTATTTATAAAGAAAAATATCAAAACATACCTTCCCACTCAATCAACTTAACGGATTAGTTAAAATTGATATGAACATTGACGTGTTTGATTATTTACAGCCATATGTATTTTTTTTTAAATATAGTATCACCTTTGTAACAGGGACTCTCCCCGTAAAGCCCAGAAGGGTTTGTTGAGGGCTCCTGCTCCTTTTAAGACACTGTAATATACCATCTTTGTTAATATTATTATTGGGGCAAATAAAGATTGATTGATTGATTGATCGATTGATTGATTGAAGAGGAATTTGAAATGGTTCACTCTAGCAGCCTAGCTGTAACATGTGTGTTCCGGTGGCAATCTTGTCTAGATTCCTCTTCAAATTCCTTTTCAGTTTCCTCTTGAAATTGAAAATGTCGCTAGGAATAACCAATTTTTTTTTCGTGGTAGGCAAACTGATGGAAACTGCTTTGTCAACGGAAAGCAAGATTCGCTGTTGCGATAGAGAAATTGTAGTTTTCCTTTTCATATTCGCCTGTATGCAAGACGTAACGCTCAAGTTCTACGGCCAAGTTGTTAATTTCAAGTTTTTTTTATCGTTTTTAACGATCATGATTTTTGTGTCCAGGCCAAAATACTGAGAAATTTAGAAAATCTACGTGGAGGTGCATTTGCATCTATCCTTAAAACTGAGGGGACGGACGAAATTTCTCAAACTACTATAAATCATACGCGTTTATTATAGAGATTGTCCATGGCGAAACAATAGAACGAACAGAGAAAAAGCTGGATTTGTTTCTGTATCCTACAAAGCTAGACGAATGCTAATGAAATAATCTGATGCTTCCTTAATTGTATTCCCATGAGTTGTTGTTAATGAAAGAATTGGTTTATTTCTCCAAGATCAAAACCAACTGAGAACTTTAGTATTATTAATCGACTGTAACTCATGTCCACCAATATATGTGTAGTATATTAAACACTTAAAGCCGGTTATCAAAACGAAGTTTAGACGGTGTTTAACAAAACCGCGTCTTACTCAATTTCAATCTGGTCAACCCTAATATTTAAACGATATTTAATGTAAACAATGTTAAGTAGGCATATAGCACAGACTAGAACTGACATTAATCTCCTTCAAATAACCAACTTATGAACAGATATGGAGGTCCATTAATTTTCGAGGCAAACAAAATTCGCTATTCCCCGAGAGATCAGTCATTAAGAGATTTGTCAAACAGCTTTCTTCGTCGTGAAAAAAAAAAACAGTTTGAAAAACGCGACGATTACTCCAGCAAACATCAATCGCATCATAATCGTGCCACCTTTTGTCACGGTCTGATCACGAGCGCTAGCAAGCAACAGTGGACTGTTATCTTCTGACATCAAAAATGTTGTCCGCTTTCGCAAATGTTGCCCACTTGTGGACTTTTGGCGGGAAACAGTTTGTTTGTTAGCTGGCATGTGACCACGAATCAACCATAATGAACACGCGCGTTGTATTGAGAAAACCTCCTGCTATATAATAACGTTGCTACCGGTGTTTATAACAGGTGCTAGCGCATCGATATTGCTCAACAGAAAGTCGTTAACAGTTAAATACTTTTGTCTCTGGGAGGTGTGTGTACGGCATGATCACAAGTGCTAAATTAAGAAAGAAGCGTTAAGGAGGAATTCAACATGAGTCGTGGATTCTTCAAATAAAATTGATTATAAAACTCAGTTCTCATTCAGTGCACTGTAAGTAATCACCCTTTCTTTCTCAGAAACTATACACTCGCTTCCGCGGTGCTCCCGACTTTATCACATGTACTATTTAAATATAGCTTTAATTCGCCTTATTCTTGTAAATTGGCATTAAAGTACTTCATTATGTTGTATGTTGATAAGCCCTACTAGCCTTATTTAAGAGTAAAAGTTATTTTGAATTTTGCACGTTCTAACGTAACGAGGTCAGTCAGGATGATTGATGAATATAAAAAATATAATAATAATTGGCCGCCATTTATGAAAAAGGTTTATGGAAGTGTGAATTCGTAAGCTCTTTTTATGTCTTGTTTTTTTTGTGTGTAGGGTCTGCCTGCTTCGAATTGTGCTTTTTCTCCTGTTGGCTGTCTTGTTGAAAAAGATAGGTTGTTTCTACCCTTGATTCTAACGGGATATTTATGGCGAAACAAGAAATGGAACTGAGGAAAAGGCGGATTTCTTTCGGTATCGTATCAACCAACCTTAACTACTCGAGTCAATTACTGAGACATGTTATGCAGTTCTAAGTTTTGAATCTGTTGACGAAATTCTATGGTGTAACCATTCAAATGAAATGTCTTGGGCAGAACGTTTGCATGCCACCATTTGTTTTTCATTATTTTAAAAAAGGAAATTTGGATTTTTCATGAATTTTCATGTTTGGCTCTCTTGGGAGCTTAGTGGTTAACGGAATCATCTCCAATTTTCTCCTGGATCTACCTCGTCCCCAGGGCCTCTCCGATTCTAAAATTGCGGTGCCGGCGTTTAAGCCCATGAACAGCGTTTGGACTCCAACAAAAATGTATAAATAAACAAAATTGTTTCCATTGCCAAAATATGATCACGTCCGAGGCAACACTTTGGCTTCTTTGAAGATTGGTGGAATTTTTACATGGCATTATTTTAAGGTTTTTTCTTTCTTCGATCCTTTTCTTCTGCAATTTAATTTGAACTTCAATTTTTTATACTTGAAATAATGTTGAGGCTTTTGACGTAATGGCTCATTCTCTTGTTACTTAAAAAAAAAGAAACATTGTGGATAAATTTAAAAGCTATTAAATGAAACTACTCTAGAATAAGCTCGCAGAAAATTAGAAACATTGGAAAATAAGTTTAATTTACTAATGTAGACCTTTTCGTTGGTGATGGCTTCTTCACTGGTACCGGTAAATATTCACTGGCAAGGAAAGCACACTAATGGAACATATCACATAATAGACCACAAGCATGTTAATGGATAAAAACACATTACCTCATGATCTGAAGTTATTAAGGTTATATTCTCCGAGAAAAGGAAGTTTTCAGATTATTTCAAAGCAAGACACGGGTCAGGAGAAATCAGAGGTTGGTAAAATGGTCCCTTTTTTTAGTTTTCAGTTTTCCATATTTGCGTGAAGCAAAATCAAATTGCACCCAAATCCAAGTTTTTTCAGAGGTTTTTTTTTTTTCCAACAGCTATTGCGATATTTCACGAACGCGATTGTTACTGATTATTTTTTTCCTCTATCGCTCAAAACAAAGAGGAACCAATGGCCCGGGTCGCACTATAGCGAATTTTGTTTATTTTTAAACTAATCAATCTGTCAACGCTTAACTTAACGGAAAATAAGTGCGACCCCACGTTTAAAAAAAAACGTTGCAATTTTTTTGCGGATTGATAAAATTCCGCCTATCTTAAAAAAGCCAAAGTGTTGCCTCGGAGGCGACTGAATTTTGGCATTTATGTTGGAGTTTGGGGTTGGACCGTTGGAAATTAACGTTTCGTTTAATGCGACCCATGCACAGCATGCAAAATTTGGAACCTACTAGCTAGATTTGTTTTCCAACAATTGCATCTCCAAAACTTTTGAAGGTGTTTAAATTCGCTCCAGTGCTACCGGGCCTTTTTATTAAAGCCAAAGACCGCTCTAAACAGTCTAACAACGGAAAATACTCATCCGGAAAGCAAATGTAGACTTATTTTACAAGCAGTAGTTGCCAATAAACTTACTAACAGGGTTAGAAGAGGTAATTTTTGACGTTTAACTTTTTATCACTTAGGGAAACACGGCAGATGAAGTTATTTCGTTTGTTTATCTTAGTGAATATTAAAATTGTTTTAAAAATATACCCTAGTTTTTTATTATTTTTAATTTATTACCATTTATTTTTTCCTATGACAAACTTTGGTAAGGTTTGTTCATGAATGTAAGCCGTTTGCTTCGTTATGGTTTCCTTGCAAACACAAAGAGAAAACTCTAGAAGACTATCATGAAAAATTTGAATAGATTCAAATTTGATGAGAGCGGTCAAGTTGCGGAAAGTGCAGGAGAGTTTAAAGGCAGATGAGAGCGAGATTCTGGACTATCGTCAACTGTTGGCGATTCTTAATCTCGTTTGGTCCCCTCTTTACTGTTAACCAGAAACCAAATCACTTACATCTCGTACAAAGACAATTTCGTATATATGTATTTATTTGTTGTATTTTTTTTTTCAGTCGTCGAGAAACATTCTACAGGACAACCATGCATCTCTCTGTACCCGTCCTCATTCTCGGTGTTGCTGTGGTTACTTATGGTGCTAATAATCCACCCAATGGTCTTTACTTTGTGGGCGTCGGCTATAATCTCCTGAAAGGAAACCCCGAGGGCGGTGATTTGTCCACGGGGGGTGTCGATCCTGGACTGCTTCTTACCAGAAAGATCTTTAAACTGACCTGGATAACAGGCAAGCTATCTGAAGACAAGAAGTGTGACGTTCCGGATCAGGTCAACTTTGCCCCACGTGCGTCATGCGTGTCACATAACTCGACAAGTTCGGTGTTTGGTTCCAAGAGTTATCAAGACGAACTCAAATTGGAGGTGGAGGCTAGCGGTGAGGAAAAACCATGACTATACAAAATTCAATTCATTTTTATCTTGTAAATACACAAAGCTAAAAACTGATTATGGTTTATTCTTTCTTCAAGAATTCACTTGATATGTTGTCCTTAGTATTCTAACAGCATTTCTTGCTGAAATAAGATGCTCAGCTATAATTACTACTACAATCTGAGCAAAAAACATGAAAACCTCCAAGACAAAGTGTCTGGTCAAAATAACACAATGTCGCTTAGATTATTTCAATGTTATATCACCAACTTCAAGGATGGAAGTGGAGTACAGTTGATCGAATCTTGCGGTCAAGAAATAGGAATTGCAATCCCCCCTCCTTGGCGCTGCTGGGGTCCGTGACGTCATTCAAAATAGCCTTTTACCTTTTAATAAAAATTCAAAATTACGGGGAAAATGCGGAAATTGGCATAATTTTTTCGCTTGAGTTATAAAATATTATACAGTTAAACATTCTGATGCCTTTGGTAGCTTATTTTTTATAATAAAGAAAAAAAAGGTGAAACACGCATTTCTAATAAAAAATGGCGTGACCTTATGCTACTTATGACGTCATGTCTCGTTACCATAGCAACCTATTATCGCCAAACTTTACAAAATGTATCTTAAGAATAAGCGAACAAGTACTGAAGACGGTATGTGCTACAATAAATGTTCTTCAAAAAAAAAAAATGGAGAAAAACCTTAAGGGGGGTAGCATCCAATACCCCCTTCCTTGTACGTCCGAGGGTTAAGACGGGTACACAGGCTCTGTAAATACGTTATAACAGCATTTTCAAATGATGCCATGTAATTGATGTTTTTGCCTTTGTCTATAGTTGGCTACGATGCCGGATTGTGGAATACCGCCTTCTCTCTCAGTTCAAGTAGGAAATACGCACAATCTTTATAATTTATAGTTTATTTTTTTTTATTGACCCACGTTACCTATTGAGAGTAATTGAAAATTAATTTGTACTTATTTTTATTTTTATTTATTTACACCAATCGATAATATTTACAATTTTTGTTAGTAAATACATTCTACACAATATAAGGAGGTGCATAACAAACACTTAAAAAAGCAAATCAGAAATGGAGGATACAGTGTAGTAAGAACTAATTAGGGCCCTTAAACTATGTTTTAATTATGTTTTTAAATACTAATTATTGAAGCTCATTACTTATAATAAGAGATGGATAAGTACACATACACAGACACATACATATACGAAAAGGTAAAGAGGTTTCATTTGGATGGTCATACCATAGGATTTTATTGACAAATCTTAGTGCGCTAAATTTCTTCTCCCGAGGGAGGAAATATAAAAGGTTAGAAGCATTAATGTTTATGATATCCGGAGTGATATCCCATTATGTTTAAGAGGGTGTCTCTGTTAAAAGCGCCCACTCAAAATTCGCATAAAAAATTTAATTTTGTCTGAAACTCTAGCAACTGAAAGACTTGTCAAGGCTAGAACTAAGACAGGTTTGGTTTGGTTCAAAAGGATTTTCTGCCGTGCATGGAGCCGTTGAATATTTTGCCTCGCAACGTCTTGAAAATTGAAAATTACACAATTTTTGTGGGGCTATAAAATATTTAATTCGCTTCCACTCATAAGCAGTGAATTTTATATCAATTTGCTCATAAATCTTTCTCGTTTTTATATCAGGAACAATTTTTCTCTCAATTAAGCAAGAAACGCGAAATGAAGCAATTGTAACCCCAACGCCATCCAACGAAGGCTGGAAATAGCCTTGATTCAGGAAGGTCATTTTTAACAAACGAATACGCGCATGCGTAATGAACCGGTTATCGGCAACGGAGACAGATATGCAAATGAGCACTCGCTCACTCACTCGCTCTTTCCATCAGCTGTAAACTTAGTGACGTAATGCTTTGTTACAAATGCGTTTTGTAACAAGAACAGCGTGAATCCAGCGATAACAATAACTAATTTGTTGTAAACGAATATAAACAACAATAAGCTTAAAGATGTTTCGCATTTGGAGTCTTTAATGCAACATTAAAATCGATCTAAAAGGATTTTTCAATGGAGACACGCGTTTTGATACGTATACAAAATTAAGTCTTTACTAAACATGTGTACCTCAGTGGTCGAGTGGTTTAGTGTTCGTACTTGGAGTCGGGAGGCGCGAGTTCAAGGCCAGTTCAAGATATTCATTTTTTTTTCTTGTTCGGACTGGACATTATGAAAGTGGTGTACTGTTTTTTTTTGTGTGTTTTTGTTTGTCAAAAATTCGAACCGTGTCAGTATGAAAACATAAGCTTACCGCAATATTGCGTTACCCGTTAGCATTTCTTATTCACGGGTTGGCTCTTAGGAGCCTTTGATTAAAAATTGGGACCTAATTCGTAACTCTAGCCTATGCAGCCGAAGAGTGTAATCTTTCATTGGCAAAAATATGCAAAAGCCCATGTACAATTTCAGTATTTCAAAAGTTATGACCGTCTGTATTAGCACATGCGCAAGCATTTGCGATTTTCCCGACTTTTGCGAAATCGACCCAACTCGAGCAAACTTTGCAATAAATATAGCTTAACACATACTTCGCAACTCAGCTTTTTTCCAGCGTAAACCACTTTCCAAAGCCTTAGATGGCTTAAATCGATAACTGATCCAGTAAATAAGAAAGTAGGTTTTGCCTTCGAATCTTGAGCAAAACCTACCTATTTACCAAACGAAACCTGTTTTAGTTCTAGCCTCGATAAGGTCTTTCAGTTGCTAGAGTTTCAGGCCAATTTTTTTTTTCACGCGAAAATGAGTGGGCGCTTTTAACAGAGACACCCTCTTAAACATAGTGGGATATCACACTAGATATCATAAACATTTATGCTTTTAACCCTTTTATATTCCCTCCCTCAGGGGGAAATTTAGCGCACTAATTCTAACTTATGAGTTTGTCGATAAAATCCTATGGTATGACCATTCAAATGAAACCTCTTCAGCGATTGTTTTGTATTTTCATTCTTGGCAGTCAGTGCGAGTTAAAGGGTTAATCTTGTTTTGCTATTTTTATTTGCCGTTTCAAATGCAGAGTATCGCCAGGTAGAAAAGGAGACTTCACAATATCACAACGTATTTTATGAACAAAAAGAGGTGTGCAACCGCGGCCGAGTGCGCTACCAGTGGTATTTGGCTCGTGAAAGGAAATATCCAGTGTCCGAAGAATTTGCAGCAGTAGTGTGTCGTTTACCTGCAGCGTACGATCAAAATAAATACTACAAATTTATTGAGAACTGGGGAACGGTAAGTTTCTTAAAGGGACACTGTCCCGGCTGAAATATCGGGTTTTTTTTTTCATGATTACGGCCAGGAGCTGGCTTTAACCCTATTCGGCCTGGGGGGGGGGGGGGGGGGGGGCACAAAGTGCCCGCGCTAACTTTCAACATTCATAACTTCTTTAATATGTATTCAAACGCCATCAAACTTTGTGACTTTTCCTAAAATTTATCTGGCAACAATTTCATATGACAATTTTTTGATCACGTGACTTGACGTTTCCATGGCAACAAGGTTTTGACAGCCATGTTTTTGGAAATTTGCATATTTATACCTTTGAATGAAGAAAAACAATGTTTATTGGTATAACTTTTGTATTTTTACTTCATTTAGCGTTTATTTATTGGTTTTAATTAATTTTGCGTCAATTTGGACGGTTTTTAAGAGGTTTTAAAAAAATTCAGAAATCCAAGATGGCGGATCCAAGATGGCGGCCGTATAACTAATTATCTAATAACTACGTCATATGACGTAATCGATCCATTGTGCGGACCGCAAAGGAGACAGTTTTGGACGTACTATGTACCCTCTAGGTTTCATTGTCATAGCCTTAATGTTCTTGAAGTTACGAAGGGGGGCACAATGTCCCCCCCCCCACCCCCCCAGGCTCAGGAACTCAAAAAAAGCCCAGCCCGAATAGGGTTAAGGTTACTTTATCATCTTGAAATTGGAAGAAACCATCGTTAAAAAGTGACAGAAGGAAAGAAATATTAACTAAACAGACAAAATAACGCCTAGAAAATTCAAAATCTCACAAGAATGGCAAATTTGATTTCTTAACCGCCTGTCAATATTCAAACAACTGCTTCTGTTTTGCTCTATAGATTATTTTTTTTATTCAACTAAGTTGCATATTTGGTGGCATTTGGCGATATAACATGGTAATAAGGAAAGCGAAATTTTGCTATTTCTGCGGGACACTGTCCCTTTACTGTCATATCAGCTTTTGCATTAGACAGTAAATTCAACATATCTGCCTCACACAAAAAGAGTAAAATTATCCCTGAGGTCCAAAAGGCTAACGACACCCGTTATTGGCTAGTGATTTGGAAATTTTAGGCCAAACTTGAGATGGCCATCTAACAACTTAATTTCTGCGTGCATCTCATATTCTCCTGGTTTGGCTCCTTTTTTTGTCTATTCATTTCTCAAGTAGATTAAGGCCTGGTTCTAAATCACTTGTGATTCTTAAGCACATTTTCCAAAAATCAAAGTTTAAGGCATCTAAGAGGAATAGCAAATGATAAAATTAACCAAAGTAGAAAAACTAGAAATAAGAATCTCAAATTACATGATCACGTGATCGATCATGCCTTCTATTGTTTGAAAATTGCAACCAACGATTCCCACCACTTGCTACATGTGCAGCTTCAGTTTCTCTGTATCAAAAGAAGGAACCTAAAGAGTGTCTACGAAATCAGCTCGGAACGGGAGGAAACGTTACAATTTGTTAGTGCAATTGGTGTTCATTGACTAGTGCCAGTCCTCCTCTAAACAAAATTTTGAACAGGAAAAAGACGTTAAATGGCCTAGTCTCATTCCGACCGGTTTTACAAGAACACTATTAGTGGCCATTGTTTGGATCTATAGATGGAACGATTTTTGCTCTCTAACTGGTGGAACTTTCGAGTCAAAGAAATTTTTGATAAAACAGGGCGTGACTGGTCACGTGATGCAGTTATAAACATTTCCCTTCCGGAAATTTCAAGAACTCTTGGTTATAATTAGCCTTAAACTATTAGTCCTAGGATACTTTGAAAACACTTTACAATAGTCCACCCCCCCTTTATATAATTTGAAAATCTGTAAAGGAACCAGGCCTTAATCTACTTGAGTTCCTAATATTTGAGCCTCTGATTTTTATATAATATTTAGGCTAAAACATTGGATTCTTAACTCTTGGTGGCACGCCCCTCGGTGGC
This sequence comes from Dendrophyllia cribrosa, assembly GCA_024195265.1. Classification (NCBI taxonomy): domain Eukaryota; kingdom Metazoa; phylum Cnidaria; class Anthozoa; order Scleractinia; family Dendrophylliidae; genus Dendrophyllia; species Dendrophyllia cribrosa. The sequence continues at coordinate 31,618,166 of JAJLRJ010000011.1, read as the reverse complement.
ACCTCCTTGGTGGACGCCCCGACCCCAACCCACTCACCGTTGTTTAAGTTTTTTTTTCTATTTTTTCAAGAGCATTTATTGTCAGCACATGCCGTCCTCAGTAGCTGCTTTTATATCGTAGAGACACATCTTGACGAAGTTTAGGGAGAATCAGTTGCTATGATGACGGGATATGATGTCATAAGTAACATAAGGTCAAGTTGATTTTGCGTACGTTTTACCTTTTTTGGTGGAAAAATATTTAAAATGCTACAAAAAACAGTGTTTAATTTTTAAAACTCTGGCAAAAAATGTTTTCAATTTCTGCATTTTTTCGATAGATTTAAATTTTGAGCAAAATCCAAGTTGGCGGCCATCTTGTCCTCCTTTTTGAGATGAGATAAGATGATTTTCTGGAAATATAAAAGGCCAAGACCACGAATCCTAGATGGAGAATATGGCCTCAAATTACGTGGATATATCACGATGCCTGAATACCTTAACGCCCCCCCCCCCCACCACTCCCCCCCCCCCCCCCCCCCCCACCCCGACCCCACCTCCCACTTTCTTTCAACGGTGGGCATATGATTTTGCTTGTAGCTAGAGGGCCGCCAGAAATTTCGTTAAAAAATAACGTCACAATCGGTATTGATTGTATGCTTCTGTTTCGTTCTTTAGCACATTGTTTTAGAGGCGGAACTTGGAGAAAAAAGCACTACACGCTACAAAAGTTCTTGGAGTGAGGTCACCGATTATGCCATGCAAAATGTAAGAATTGTGTATAGTCAATGATCTAAGAGAGCAGAACCCCGTGTACCAAGACAATTATTTTTAACCTAATATTAGCTTGTTCCCATGTTGTGAAGGTTATTTGCATTCTCGTTCCTATGGCTGTCCAGTCTCTATTCCACAGTGATCATATGTCATATACATGTATCATATAGCTCTCATCGTTGCAGGCGGAAGTTAATTTGCTTGTATAGTGAAGGAAAATCGCGGGTTATGTGAGAGGCTGTGAAAATCAACAAACCCTCCTAAACTTTCTCTAAACTTACATGAGTAAACTATAAACTTACATGACGTCATTCAAACTGACCAATCAGGTGTCGGCCTTAAACGCAGTATGACACCGAACTAATAATATATTACAAATAATTTCCATCGGAAGAGGCCCATGTATGAGGAATCTGTTATTTTAGATTATTTTCTCTTGGTATACGGTAAATTAACGAACTGGTTTACGACGAAAAGAAACATTAGGTTGGTTTCCTAAGACTAAGGAACTTGGTCCATAATTATACCGTAATTGATTTCTCCTGACATCATACTCGTTTATACCAAGTGTTTTGAATCACGGTTAAAGCATAATTTCAAATTAAGCACAGAAACACGTTGTTTGGCTCTAAAATGTGATACTTAACATTACAGTCAAACCTGTATATAACGGTCACCCTTGGGTAATGGCCAGGTGACCGCTATATACAGGTTTTAGGGAGGTGCAGTATATTTGAGTTTCTCCTAAGTTTCCTAGTAGGAAAAATACAGGTTTGGTTCGAAGACAGAAACTATTGTTTGAAATCGATATGACTCGCTCCCGAGAGCTGGGCATCGGCACTTTTGTTGCTATCTGTCGCAACCATGTGTCGGACGCAGGCGATGACATGTATTTGTAGTTGTATTTAGTGTAATATTTGTATTTGTGTACGACCCCTGCCCTGTTAGCTACAATTTAATGAGCTGTTGAATACAGCTTGTTATGATTCGCCAATGGTTTGATCGTAATCCAATTTGGTGACCGTTATATACAGGTAAACAATAATGTCAATGTGGATTCGGGAAGTCTAAAGGGTGACCGCGTCCGTTATATACAGGTGACCGCTATATGCCGGTAACTTGTTAGGGTTAGGATTAGGGTAAGGGCTCTTACCCTAACCTCAGCCTGAAGCCTTTGTCCGACTGTTATGCCATGCTGATGAGTCCTAACAAGGATGAAACAGTTGTCCATGGCCATACCGCGGACATTTGTCGTGTCACCCATTGCTTTCAGATTGTTTGTTTCTTCGTTTGTAGATTGCAAACTCGGTATCCGTTAGCGGTGGGTATGGAGGCGTCACTGGCTCTTTGACTGTTAATGCGGAGACATTTAAAGAATCCATGAGCAATAGCACCAGATTTGGTTCCAACAAGAGAGTCCTCAAAAGCGGAGGACCTGACTTACCAGAACCCATTAAAGTAAAGCTGATACCAATCTACGACGCATTTAAAATGAGTTTATTTGATCAACATAAAAAAGGAAATCTGTCGCGATGCCCTTTCAGCGATTCATTTTTTAGCAAATTGAAGACCAACACTCTGAAGCTCCTTAAAATATATCCCAGCCTCAAAGGTGCTGTCGCGGCCAGAGGTGAGCTCGTTTGTTATTTATTGTACGTTGGAGCAAAATCTTGTTTTATCTCAATCCATTTTCATACAAGAATCAAGAGCACACTAACTAGCAAGCCTGAGAAAACATGAATGAAAAATAGAATGCTGTCCAAAGCAGCAAAATGTTTAAAAGTTATTATGTCATCGAGCAGAATGCCTGGACATCATTAATTATTCATGTTCACCGAAGCGGTTAATTTGAATGCGGGTAGCGTTGCTAGAACTCGCTTTTCTAGCCTATTTAAGTTATAACTTATGCTTTGACCGGCGGGCTTTAGAAGATTAATGTTGTATCTGCAATTTAAGCCGTAAATGAATTCCTTTCACAAAATATAAGCGTTATCCTTTTGCACTTGAAAATAAGGCAAAACGGGCTATTTTTTGTATGGGCGTCATACATGTATACATCTTTGAGGGCGAAATTTTGAAAATCAGGACGCGCTTTCAAAAAGTGACCGCTTTTACTTCAATAATTGGTGGACGAGAAGTACTATCCTTTTTGACATTCAAAAATGTGGGTTGAAAGCTCTTTCAAAAATGGCGCGTGGAAGGTCACCGAATAACAATGGTTGCCAACCAAAAAACAATACCTATTCAAGAAAACCACTCAATTGTAAAATGGTTCACTAATCATTTGCCGCGAACTTTGAAACCTTGGTGAAACAGATGATTAAGTCCGACTTGCCGATTAGGCCATGAATGAGGAAAACAAAAATGTCCGTGATCGGGAGCTTCTTTCATAGCTCTTTGAATCCCTGATCCATCCACTTTTGTTTCACATGGTCCCTCCTTTTGTCAACGAGGAAGATCCGGCTTATTATCTTCAAATAAACGGCGAGGTTCTGTGGAAATGGAGTGAAGTTTCTGGACACCCGAGAGCGGCGTTTGGATTAATTCAAACATATATTCGACCACTTGGATACCAAGCCCTGCCACTTTACCAAAAAACGCAGAGCCTTTCCATTTTGAATTTTCTTGGCGACAAGGCGCTCAGCTTCAAAGACACCAAGAACTTCGGATTTTCTGGTGCACTTAGTACCAGCGCGAGAAATCGTAACAGCTGTTTCAAGAGTTTTATAATAACCCTGAGGTGGACGAGAACGCGTTTCTATTTTTATAGTAGTTTGAATTATTTCCAAATGAAAGGAACTTGGTTATTTATAACGGACAAAAACATGTTGCCGGATCGAAATGCGCCAATGGCGGTTAGGTGTCTTAAACAAAAGGTTTAAAGCTATTGTAGTTTTCCAGTTAAGCAAATTTAACTTACCTCTTGTTACAGATGATTATCATGAAAGTTAAAAAGCATTACAGGACAAATGCAAACGGTTATTCATTCGTGTAAGTTGCTTAATCCGCGTGCAGATTAAACCTATGCGTGAAGACATTCTGACAGTCATGTTAAGTCATAATCACTTCGCTCGCGCAAAGATAGTGATACTTTATCATTTAGTAGACTGCAGACATTCACGATCACTCGCTACTTTTGTTCAAATAGAGTGGAGAGCGTGGCGATCGATAGAAAATGACGCGTGCGTAAGCCACGAGGAACGAACAAAAGTATCAAGCCGAAGAACTGAAAAAAAAAATCAGGTTGGTGTCCCCTCGCGGTGGGCGCGGCGATTCCTGATCAATCGTTGCTCGCTCTATTTTCTTTGCAAAAAAAAATGCCAGCAGTCTAAAAACTTGAACGGAGATTATTTTGCTGACACCAATTTAAATTTTGTATGTGCATCGAGCAGTCTCAAACCCTTTCATTCTGTCTTTTCTGATGCTGAAAAATAATATGCGGGTAATCGTGTGATTTTGAGAAACAAAAGTTGACAAAAATAGCGCCCATAGTTCATTGTTTGCTTTGCCCACCCACTTCAAATTAAATTAATGAGTATAGCGGTGCGTGCCCGGCAACCAATCAATTAAGCCGCTTTTTGAGCGTCTATGAATAACACCGAGCAATATGTCAGATCTATAAACTTTCTGCACTGTAAGTAAATGTCCAGAGAACAATAGGCATTCTGCGCGATGTGTTTTCGCATATTTTTTTCGATAAGTTGAGGTGTCGCCACCTCGTGCACGTGTAGTAGCAGTTTTCTTCAGTGACAGTCGTTCAAAACGTTGCACTAATTAGTGACACGAATTATTCTTCCTACCTTTTGTGCGGTGGACTTCAGATCGATTCAGTCCAATTTCATTTTAGATCCCGAAATCCGCATTCCTCTCACTTGGCCTAAAGGTACCTACGGTCTTCCCATGCCAAAGGCAGGATGTCCGCGGGGATTTGGAGTCTCATGGCATCAAGGAACTCGTTTCCATGACACCGAGAATACATGGTCAAACAATGATTGGTCTACTCCATACGATTTAGCTGGTCGTGCTAAAGACGATGACATGGAGCAGAAGTTTTGCATTAAGACACAGTTCCAAACGACAGAATTCAGTCTCTCTTGGCCAAAGGGAGCATACTGCATCTTTAAGAAAGGGAACTGCCCTAAGGGTGAGTATAATGTAATTTTCTATAACAAGTATCTGATATAGAGCCATCAGAAATGTGCGGCATTAAAAGGAGCAAATAAACTCCAAGTTCACCATGCATTTTTGTGAAATTATCCAAGATGGCGGCTGTGCAGAACTGATGACGTAATTTAAACGTCATATGACGTAATCGTCCCATTTTGCGGACAGGAAAGGAAATAGTTTTGGACGTACCATATACCCTCCAAGTATCATTGTCATAGCTTTAATGCTGTGTAAGTTACGAAGATGTGCTCCCCAGGCTTAAAATGCAAGAACTCAAAAAATGCTCACTCCAAATAGGGTTAAGACGGTTTTAGCATGTCACTAATCAAGCGGTTCTAAACTTTGACTTTTTTAGCGGTGAACACTATCGGTGATAATTAAACTCTTTTCAGACCGGTGGTAGGGTAGGGGTGAAGATGGAGTTGTGCCCTCGCTGAAAGCAAGTCAAGACACAGTGGGTTGCAGTAAGCTAAAGTTGTGCTATGTAGACTCCGTTTAACGTTCCTGTTACAAGACAACAATATTCAAAAGGACAGATTTTTGCAAAGTACATGATAAGCTTTGATTTCAGATTTTGCAATGATTTGCTTGTTTATCATCTTGCAACTATATGTTCATATGCAAAAACCGTCATATGAAAGTGTGAATTGCTTCATTTACCTTATTTTATTTCATGGCCTCAAACAGGTTTTGCTGAAGGATGGGTCTACTGGGATGACCAGAGTAGCGGAAACAGACGCAGCGGTACCTTGCCAGATGGCGTCTATAATAAGGACACCAAAATCTTCTACTGCTGCCGCTCCGATGGATTCCCAACCAACGAGATTATCCTCCCTACCAACTCTCCCTTCGTCTTGTTGAGGGCTGGCTACGAGTGCCAGTATGTGAAGGGGATGAAAGTGAGGGAGGAGTATTTTAAGTGGGATACTGAAGATTGGTGGAATAAAGACAAAGCTGGAGGTTCCATACCCAACGGCCGCGTAGGCAAAAAGAAGTTGGTACTTTATTATTGCTATTACTATCGTTAGTGCTAACCTTAGCCTGCGAGCAAGTTCTCGGGTTCGGGAACGGGAACGGGGATTGAGGGAGGAGAGTGGAGAGGGAATCGTTTACCCCTCCGCCTCTGCCAATCCATGCCGGAGAGCTTGCTCGCAGTCTTCCTAAAGCTTCAAGTTCCATACCCCACATTAGCGGAGCCGGTGGGAACTTCAACAAATCATAGCAAGTGTTGTAACCGTAATCTACTGAAACTGTCAATTATTAATAATATTGAGAACATGTAACTTATCTTAAGACAATAAATTGTATTGAAAATGTATTGGATCTTAATTCATTGTTAGTTGGTCTTGCATATTTCTACTTACACCAAACCCTCTCCTTACGAATACATCTATAATGTAGACGCCCAATAAAGACCGAAATTGGTATTAATTTATCCCTATCCTCCATTTCACGGACAGTTACGCCTCGTTACTACGAACACAATTTAGGCAGAATCATGACAAGCTAGAACCTCGATTTTATTGCGAAAGCGGCGTAGAACGCCGCATTCATGGCATATTTGTGGGAGATTATAATTAGCTTATCTATCAACTCCATTGTTTTGAAAGAAGAAGGTCATCATACTGAGAACATAAAACATGTCCTAAAGCCGTCAACAGCGGTAAATCTAATAATTTGTTTGTCATGTTTTCACATAATTCAATAATTGCGATCTGAGCACTGATCGAAAAAGGAACTCAGTTTTTCTTTTTGCACTGGCGGCATTTACAAATCAAGCGAACGAAACGACGCTTTAGAGAAATACGTTTTAAATTCTAACAACATGTAATTACATCACGCAATATTTATCAACATTTATGTAGCCTAAAATACAACAACAAAATCCGTCGCGGTCTGCATGCCGTAAATTTAAATCATTGTTGTACAAATACCGTACCAACAAATCAACAAAAATCTGAACGCAGCTTTTGCACTGTACTATAAATCTACAAGTAATCGTTTAAAATGATGCGACAATCGAGAAAAAAAAACGCTTTACTAATCGATGAAACCAGCGTAAATAGCCTTTCAACCTTTATTCAACCTATATTCAAAATTTCGTAGTCCTGCAAGCCGTACTCGCTTAAAATTATCACATTATCACACTTAAATTAGAGCAGGAATAGCCAACTTGAAAGATTCGTAATTATCGGGCAAAATATTTCAGAAAACGCTACCTGGAATAACTACAATAAAATAAACAATATTTTTGGAAGTGTCTAATTTCGGACGTCCAAACAACGAAGAAATTATAAAACTAAAGCTTTCTAATGGAGCGGATTGTTAGTCTATATTGCCTGAGATGGACCTCATCACCTCAGAAGCTTGGGCGTGCCGCCTGTAAGCTTACATAAGGGAGCGGAGAACCCTATTTTCTAAAGATTGATTTGTGAAAATGTTTGTAGTCCACAAATAAAGTTATATAGTTATTGTTAGTATATTGCCTCAGATGGACCTCATCACCTCAGAAGCTTGGGCGTGCCGCCTGTAAGCTTACATAAGGGAGCGGAGAACCCTATTTCGGACGTCCAAACAACGAAGAAATTATAAAACTAGAGCTTTCTAATGGAGCGGATTGTTAGTCTATATTGCCTGAGATAGACCTCATCACCTCAGAAGCTTGGGCGTGCCGCCTGTAAGCTTACATAAGGGAGCGGAGAACCCTATTTTCTAGGAGATTGATTTGTGAAAATGTTCGTAGTCCACAAAAAAAGTTATATAGTTATTGTTAGTATATTGCCTCAAATGGATCTCATCACCTCAGAAGCTTGGGCGTGCCGCCTGTAAGCTTACATAAGGGAGCGGAGAACCCTATATTCTAAAGATTAATTTGCGAAAATGTTCCTAGTCTACAAACAAAGTTACAAAAATAGTGTTAAAACTGCCACGAATGGATTCATGGGCACGCCGATTGAAAGCTACATAAATATTTCAATTTTCTCCGCTGTTCTTTTAAATTTATAAATGCACACCGACAACCACAAAATGATTTGATGGACATTTTGTCGAATTAAAAACAACTGCGAAAGGCGTAATTATTAATTTTATCCAGGAATAAGTGAACTTCTTGGAACTAGAACGGAATATTAATCTCTACAACTTGGTTTGATTTATTTAATTTTAATTGATGGGATTTGTCGGCTACCAAAAGTTGTTTAAATTTAGATTGCTAGCTATTGATAAAAAGTACTCCAACGATCGTTACTCGGGTCATGATATGAGCATTAAACATTTAGGCGGGAATTCCCGGATTTTTGGCGCCCTTTTACTTATTTGACTCTTACAATATCTAAGGATTTGTCGTGTTGTTCGTAAATTGCAAATGGTTCGTATAAAACTGAATAACTTCCAAGAACTTGCAGGATTTCACTTTATCTAATAGTTATTCGCAAAATTAAAGCAACATTACAATGATATTTTTCTTCCGAATTGCTGAAAATCTTCCACGTATTACGAAGTAATGTTTATATGTCGTCCGCCCACATGGCAGAATAAATTGTGCCTGATACGAAATTCTCTGCGGCAAGTTTTTAATGCCTTAAATTATCTACTACCACAAATAAGGTATCATCTAAATACCTTCCTTTGAAGCCTCCATTTTATATTTTAGCCGGTCACTTACCGCTACGGCCGCAGTTTTCCTCGTATAGATCGCCAACCATACACAATGCATTACTTCGCGAAACGGTGCAAGGACATTTTAACCGGATAGATCGACGCTTAAGTGACCAATAAAAGCGTATTAAGTCACTTGGAACCCAAAAATGGAGATAAAACGCGATAAACATCGATAAATCGATTCCTAAACGGCACGAAAGATAGGCAGCAAAATAATTATTTCCCGTGGTTTCGAAATTTATGTCTAGTCTGCGGCAAAGCGATCAAATGTACTTTGGCTGAATATTAACTACAATACCTATTAATAGTTTTTGAGTCTGTTTTTGCCTACAGAAAACGACAGCTTTAGACAGATATGGTTTATTGGGTGCGAAAAGGAATGCGTGAAAACTAATTAAAATTTATTCAAACACGTGAATTTCCCAGGCGAATATGGACCCCTAATGCGCGCAATAAAATCGACCCTCTAGCTTGGCATGCCCCTACCGCTCCCCAAACTTCAAGAATATTACAGCTATCGCTAGGAAACTTAATGTTAAGGTACGTCACGTGATGTAAATGTGATATGATGACGTCAAATGACGCTGTAATGCGTCATCATTTAGAATGACCGCAATATTTGATCTACCATCTTGGATTTCCATCATGTCAGAAAAACATCAAACTAATTATATTTGAAAGAAAAATGCTAAAATGATATTAGATTGGTCAATTATTTTACCAGACTTACCAGCTCCCCTCTTGGTCTGAATAGGGAAAAGGAAACTGGAAAAACAAGAAACAATAGAACACTTTTATGCTTGGCGGTTTAATCACTTTGCATTGCTAATTACATAATGTTTGGATGAGAAAGAAAACATCACTGAAAATCTAAAAGGATTTTTTCGTTCCTGATTCACTGGCGGTATAACAACAGCCAATGTAATAATAATGCTTCCATTCTTCGTTCACTAACTTCTCCATTGAGGTTTTTGATACAAAACGAGCACTAAGAGTATCATAGAAAGCCTGTGGTTGGTCTGCTGGACATGCGAACTCTTTATTTGCATTTAGTAAGTAATTAGCGCTCTCCGCCACCAATTTCCTTGCATTTCTTTTCAGCTAGGTCCCACTGTTTGAAGTCGCCAATGCGTATCTATCAAAAAGAGTGTAAATAAATAAATAAATAGGTAAATAAACTATATTTATTTAACAGGTATATAAGATGAATCAGATAAGGGAAGAAAGAAAAAGATTTATTGGATGATTGATTGATGGATTCATTAATTGGTCGATTGATTGATTGATTGATTAATTGATGGATGAATGGATGGATGGATGGATGGATGGATAGATTGACTGATTGATTGACGGACGGATGGACGGATGGATAGATGCATGCATGGATTGATTGATTGATAGATAAATATAGAGAGAAAACTATAAATTACAAAAACATTGCACTTTTGTTCTACCCAAAAGTCGTGAGCTACTTTTCTTCCTGGCAAGCCAACTTGCCAGGAAGAAAATATTCTGCAACTGCGAAAGCCCAACTTGAAGGTTTCTATACTTTTTTGCAAATTAAAAAAGTTCCTTCAGCAACACAGCTAAATCAAGAAATATCGAGCACAGTCAAGTTCACCCAACCGCACCACTCAAGTTCGAAAATTCTCCGAATACTGTCCGAAGGTTGTACGAACGTTTCCGATCATTCTCTCGAAAACTGCCGATCATTGCAAATATGTCCGAAGACTACCGAAGATGATTGGATTGTTGACCAACATATTTAAGCTCTTTTGACATTTAACAAGGTCAAACATGTTAGCTAAGGTGAATAAATTGATATCTTCACTTTTAACAGTGAAGATAAAATTGATATATTCACATGTGTAGAGATATGATTTTTTCCGCAGTGGGAGAGAAATCCTTTTATTTCACTGAAGTTTATATAATAATCATTGATACTTTCCACTCGTTTTATAAGACCCCCTTTTTATCTGGGCTATTTAGGAGAATGGATCATCTATAAAGAAACTTACTTTCTCAAGAGAATGGACTAGCAAAGGAAAAAATGGTGAAGGCAATCTGTCTGGATGTTGTAAGGTTCATCTTCTTCCTTGCTAGATGATTATATTGTTTGAACAACAACACGGTACTGGAATTTAAAAAAAATAAATAAATAAAAGAATTGTCAATTTTCCTTTTTGTCTCTTGCTGCCGTGGCTTTCTTTGTGACAAAAAAAAAAAAAACAAGCAGAAAGCACGGTTGGCTGCTGCTTTTCTTTTTGAACCGACAAAAACTTACGAAGACTTTATTATTTATATATTCTCTATGGAAAGAGGGATGGGACAAGAGATAAAATATGTTTGGGTAGTAACGTATAGGGAAATTTACCTTAAAATATTTTTCTTATCATAATATGATATATCACAAGACAAAAAAACATTTCGAAAGGTTTTAGTTTCCTCGAGGAACGCTTTTATAAAATATAATGTAATAGAAGTAAGCAAAATCCATTTTCCTTTTTGTTTTAAATTGTAGGATTTGATTGGTTTGCACTTTTTCTTTGCCGTGTTTTACCTTTGAAAAAATTGGGAGTATCCTTGGTTTTAATTTTACTCAACGCATCTCTTGACGCTTTGAATCTCTTTGCTGTCAATTTACCTTTTCAACTCAGCTGATGGAGGCAAAATGTCGCATTACAAATCAAGTTCGACGACGGTTGTTTGAAATTGTACAACGTTTTTATGTTGTGTTTATTCAAAGTCATCTGCAGGGCATTAAAAAAAAGTCTTGTTTACTAACCTCGTATGTTTCCGAGTATTTTTTGCGTCTGAAATATTAGTCTTTCTGTTGAAGAATAAAACCTTAATTTCGAACTCAGGCTTTTACGGATACACATAATACGAACAAATGAATACCTGAAACATGTCAAAGGGGCGTAACTACCTGCTGTTGTTGCATGGATTGTAAAATTTTCCCCTGCATGTCCAATGTTGAAAATAGTACCAATTCAATACAACAAGTACTGGCAGTTCTGTAGCAACAATGAATTAATGAAGAAGTAGGTAGAATATTTTCCAAGAGTTGCGCTGGAGTTTGTATGAATGAATGAATGAACGAATGCATTATTTCCCATCACTACTCAGTAATGATCTTCTTTAACACAAGGGAAGAGGATTAGAAAGAATCGCCTCGTCTAGGTTTTTTCGGCCAAGATTTATGTCCACCAAAAACTGAACTATGATTTTTTTTCACCCGTGACCTTTTCACGGGTGGCATTTCCCGCTTTACGAAGCGTCCAACATCAAAATACACGAAAAACTGATACCACATTTTGTTCACACAGAATTCCATAAAAAAACACTATTCATTAATGTAACACTGCTATCATTTGCTTCTCCGTGGTACTTTAAACAAAACAAACAATCATAACTATGACTTCCGGTACCGTTGCGGCCGTAAACGTTTGGCGGGAAATCACTGAAGCAAAGTAAATACCTGCTATGAACTGTATCCGAGTGCAATTTAATAGAACTGAAGGCTTAATTCTTAAATATAACTAGCGAGAAAATTATAATGGACTGAAAATGGGTATTTTTACTTCCAGTTTCCAAGTCGGTAGATTCCTATTGAAACAAATCATCTTAAACGGACATTGTCACGAGTTGTTATGCACGGCACTTTTCTCGTGCTGGATTTTTGTATCTCTTCAAATCCCAAAAGTGCCGAAATTCAAAATTTAAGAAAAAAATCTCAAATTTCATTTGGTAAGATATTGAAAAACAAATCTGTACCATGCAAAAGTACTGCGAAAGAAGTTGCATTTGAATGGTCACACCATATCCATAGGATTTCGTCCACAGACGTGAAAGTTAGAACATCGCTACATGAGTCCATAATTGACTCTGGGAGTAAACGGGTGGAATTTTTTTTTTTTTGGTTCTTTCACTGATGTCCAGCAAAGCACGTTTAACAACTGTTTAACAAATAGTTCATATTTGACAGAGTTATTTGTCGTTTTCATATGTTATCAAGAAGAAATACGATTCTCGTTAGTATTTAAGGACTTGACCTACGGCGGATCGGAGAAGGGGATATAAATGCCACACTGTATTTTGACCCTTTACCCAAATGGGTCTTTTCAGTGAAAGATTACATTAATAACCCAGCTCTCGCGGGTCGAAGGCCCGCTGCGGAGCCCCATACTTATAGAACCTATGCCCGTCATTTTTCATGGTCATGGCTAGCGGAATGTTTCGCGGGCGGCGTCTATACAAGTGTATCCGAGCGTTGGGCAGGGCTAATTCGCGGGCGTCAGCTCGGTAAACACTTTGATGTTTTGCTGTGTTTAGCGGAGAAAACCAGTTCAAATTACAGTCGTTATTTCCCTGCATTTTTTCGCGGTTTGCTGCTCAAGACAGGGATACTAATTAAGGGATACTCAGAAGCCGCTATAGTGGAAAGCGAATAGCTTTCAGGGATAAAATCTTTTTTTTTTTTTTTTTTTTTTTTGTGATTTTTTTTTCAGGGATAAAATCTTGCTTCGAGGAACTTCATACGTTTTTATCAATGTGGGAGCAATGCGGGGAGATGTTTGTCACTTCGGATTTCAGAACTGAAGAAGCGTAGATGTAAAGATGTAAAACAAATTCCATTTTTCGATGGGAAATTATGTTGATATCAATCTGATTGATTTTTACGCTGATTAGATCCTTTACTACAGGATCCGGTGCTTCTTATATTTTGTTACGGTGGTCCTTACAAACACAGTTACGTTTTCAAATTCAGTCGTTTCATGATTACTTTCATTGAAGACTACAGCTCGCCCTCGATGCGCTATAAATGGTTCGCGTTTTGCTTTTAAACATAAACTTATGGAGATTTGAATAAAATTTTTCGAAAGAAGATTGTGTTGTCCATTTTTATGTTGTTTTTCTATTCATTACATAGGTTGAAAAGCGATTTTATGTAAACAAAACAAGACTTGGATTTTATAGTTCTAACATCACTCGCTTGGCCTTACGCAAATATGTTTGTGTATTTTTTGCAATTTTGATTTCCAAATCAGTTTTTTGGGCAATTTTTGATAAGCAACAGGTGTATTTTATTCGAAAAGTAGTCGTACTAGTTAAAAAATAGCCCGGTCGTCTCAGTTAAGTTTATCATCGGCGTTCTGTTCAGAGAGCTACGCTGTTAGGCTCAGCCTATCTATATATATTAAGTAATATATAAAACATGAGACACAGTGTTTCATCACAAGATCAAACACTGAGAAGAGAGTTGAAAATACGACGCGCAGCGGAGTATTTTTGACGAACTTCGAGGTGTTTGATCTTGTGATGAAATACTGTGTCGAATGTTTGATATTACTTCTCAAACAAAATGATTTTAGAAGGAGAAATTAAGGATGCAAAAATGAGGAGTGTTTCATCTGATTTCCAAACACTCATTAAACATTAATTTCCTTTGTATTTTCTTCATGAATTATTAATGAGTTTGAGAAATACAATTAAAAAAATCAAAATGAGACTTCATTTACATATATAAGCTAAGCGTGATGGTGACTTGGGAAACCATTCTTAGCATAGATTTTGGTCATTTTATTCCTTTGTTAATTTTCATTGTATTTAATTATCAGTTTGAGAAGGCTTGCTATATTAAGCAGTTCAAAGAGTGTTTCATTAGCTAGTATCCAAACACCTCGAAGTTGGTTTTAAAAACTCGGCCGGTTTTTTTAACCCAGGCCATTTCACGGTGTTTGGAAATCCTGAAGAAACACTCTTCCTCGTGTTTAATGTATGACTTAAAAAGATTCAGTCTTTACGAATGCTTGAGGTGGCCGACCACAGTTTTGAGGGACAATAAATGTCCTTACGCGCGCGTGTCACGCAAGCAATACCGCGCGAGCAAACAACCATGAAGCTCCTCGTGCACGCGGTTAGTAATGTGCGAGTAGCCACGCGCGCAGATAAGTGAATGGCCGTGGTGTACGCATTAGTGCGCATGCTCGAAGATCGTGCGAAACATTTTGTTTGGTCGTAAACTTCTCGAAATCTAGCCGTACGACCTATGCTCAATTTTTTATATTTTTAAATATACATCAACATCGATCTGCAGACAATTTTTTTTCCAAATCTGTAAGACAGATTTTAAAATATTTTTCGAAATTCCTAGTTTTGATATTTTCGTTGATATTCGAAAAACTCTCTTACACATTTTTGTTTTAACTTGTAAGAAGGTTTATTTTTATCCAAAGTTTAAATGGTAAGATTTTGAGGTAGGGTCGTACGGGTGATTTTTGAGTAAAACGTCCTCATAGAATTAGAACCCAGTCTTCTGACAACTACTCGGTCGCTTGTTTTAAAGTGCACCTAACCCCAAAATTGCTTTTTTTTTGTTTAATCAACTCTATGTACGTTGAAAAGTTGAATAGTTAAATATTTCTTGTTTTTAACGTCGCGTCAGTGAGTTATAGAGATTTGAATTTACAAAATGCTAATTAGATGACGTCAATTCGGGATTCATTTATTAAACAACTACTTGTTTTTACCTCCAAGTAATATTTTTACAAATCAATTGACTATCCACAGTTTATATTTAGTATTTCTCAAATCGATTTTCCTTTTCCTTTTCCTTTTACTGCGTATTGTTAATTGACGTAGAAATAATGGCAAAATCTTGAATTGACGTCATCAAATTAGCATGTTGTAAATTTAAATCTCTATAACTTACTAACGCGACGTTAAAAACAAGAAATATTTAACTAGAAATACGTGTCTCGCAGAACCTCGCGAAGCTCGGGGGAGGATGCACTGCAAAATTTTAGCGATGTGGGAGAGATGGAATTTCTGATTTGACTGGAGAGGTTGGGTTGCATGCCAGCAATGGCCCTGAAATTTAAAGTTGAGACATTCTCGTTCCCAGTCGCTTCGATTTAAATTGTACTTAGTGCCCTGTCTTCTTAAATTATAATAAATGGGAACTGGTACTGGTCAGTTTTGGGTTTTGAGCTGTGGGTCACTGTAACTGCTACGGGACTGGGTATCAAAAGATCCTAGGGACCTTCTTTCCACCCTCCCCCCCCCCCCCCCCCCCCCCCCACACCTTTGTTTATTAATTTTTGAAATTTGAAAAGAAAATTGGTCTGAAAGTGGATGTATAGTATTGTTGTGGACATGGGTCGAGGACAATATGCAGTGGTGTTCTGTTTATTTTGATTGGTGAGAGTTTATCAGGAATACAGGTAACTCCTGCTGTCTTGATTAAATTTCCTTTTTGAAGCTTGTGAGTGCTATCTCCCAAAATTAACCTGTTCCCTTTACATACTGCTGTAGCTGTAGCTGTTGTTCTATGTACTGTGTATCAAATATACATAGATTGCAGGAGTTAAAACTATATTTTGGATAAAGGTCATGAGAATTACGAATTTGATTACAAAAGTTAAACATGAATATTCAAGATGAAGTAACATATTCTTTGCAAATATCATAAGCAATGTATAGGGACCAGGATGGAGAATTCGTAGGTTAAGACCAGGACTTAGGCCTTCATGACAAGTTAACCCCTTTAACAATCTCAAAATCAAAATTAATTTGTAGATGTACATTCTCCTTACTGGTGTCAATACAGTTTACATAGTCATATAACTACAGTGAATTTGTATTCAATTTCCACAGACAACTCGTGTTAAAGGTGATCAGGTTCTCAATTTGCATAATCTTTGTACTTGTTCGTACACTGATATTAATTTGTGAGGAGATTTGAAATACTGATCACCATTCCAATAATAAATGCGAAGCAGTAATGTTGATGTGTCATGTGTTTATCTATACAGTTGCTACACATTAGCTGGTCACGATTGCTAACAGAAAATTGTTTTTTCCTTACAAAATCAAAATTGTAGACAGAAATTCTCCTTACTAAACTAAACCATTTGAATGTTATTTCTTATTGACGTATTTTGCAAGGAATGCCGTAAACTCAAGATAGCGTATACAAAGTATATTTCGCTCACTGCTCATTCACAAATAATGCTACATTATGCAAATGTTGTATATTTGTGAAATAATTTCCACCTGTGTGATCTGTAGTTTTGATCATACTTGAAAGAGAAATTACATGTTGACACCATGGATACATTTTGTAGAACTATATGTCTGTGCTGGAAAGAGTTTTGGCTTCCATCAGATCAGACCAGTTTTCTTGCACCTTTCCATGTCATTTAATCTTATATCAAAGTTCCGTAGTGACCTTTTTAGCGAGAATATCAATAATGATCAATTTACAGCATGTACTAAGACAATATTTTCCAGTGTTTGAGTACTAATTTTTTATATTGAAAAAATATCCTCTTATGATCTGCCTGTCAGTTGTTTAGCTACTTAAAACCTTTTTTTTTTTTTTTTTTTGCAAAAGGTAGATTAAAGAATAATTTATGGAGGGTTGTATACTTAAGCTTAAGCTTACTTGCCTTTAAATGTATATCTTGTTTCAATTGAAGAGCATTAAAGAGCGGATTAAAGTGCGGTGGTTTGAGCTAGATTTCTTAATCGTTCTTCTTTTTTGAGCCTTTCCTGTAATAAGTGTTTGTTTTACCCTACCGTATAAAAGATATTCGTCACGAGTATTCAGCTGATCGTGTAATTCTTGCCGCCTCTCGTTGCGTCTATAAACAGAATCATTTTGTCCAACAATTCCAGTCGGTGTCGCCTCTTCTGATCGGTTTCGTTCAAAATTCTAATGGAGGCATTTGGTCAAGGCGTTTGAACCAACTCGAACAGTGTGCCTAGGCTGTTCGAAGTCTTTGTAATCGATGCTGTCGTACTTGTTTCTTCGTTGCTCGATCGCGCTGAATTTCAAGTCGCCGTTCTCGCTCTAGCGGAGTTTCGGTGGTTAATCTTCTCGGGAAAGGATTTCCAGCCACTTGTTGAATCCAGCGTTGTTGTGTTTGCTGTTCTTTCTCATTTGCATCAGAAATTGGTCGTGTTTAACCGAGAGTAAACACTTTTTAACAGACAGCCCGGCCGCCATGGGCCGCCGCCATGAATAAACATTAGAGCGCGCCATTGTCAGCGGTCGCGATTTTTGTTGCCAAGCAACTGCCGGACATCTTCAGTATATATATATATATATATATACTCCACAATGTGACTCCACAATGTGACTCCACAATGCAATCCAACAATGTGTAACCGTACATCCTGTGCCCAAGTTCAGGAGTTGCCATAAAGCCATTATGGTAACGACCGGGAGGGCACATTGTATACATAATTGTATAATATGCTCACTGTTCATACAGTTTGAGCACTCTATGGATTGGGTGGAGAGCCTCATAAAAGGTGTTCACTATTGGCATATTGCTTCGCTCACTGCTTGCAGTTTGAGCACTCTCGTGACTCCACAATGCAATCCAACAATGTGTAACCGTACATCCTGTGCCCAAGTTCAGGAGTTGCCATAAAGCCATTATGGTAACGACCGGGAGGGCACATTGTATACATAATTGTATATACATATATATATATATATATATATATATATATATATATATATATATATATATATATATATATATATATCTGTCTGAATTTTGGAAAAGGTACCTGCCATTTTTGTTATGTCACTTACTAAAATACTGTATTAGGAGGGCAAATTGTTCTCAAATTGGACTCGGGTTGCAAACTGTGAGTAAAAACTGAAGATACAAGCAATTGCAAAAAGAGTTGAGACATTGTGTACTGTTGTGCATATTTCAAGGATACATTTTGAGTTTAAAGGGTTAGGGTTAGGATCAGGATTAGAATAGTTGTTCTAGTGATACAGCATTAGTGCAGTGTTTGCCCAGTATCGCTACAGAAGCAATAGCAGTGAAGTTCACTAATTACTAGCAGTCGTTTTACAGCATTCTAAACAAACAAACGAGATAAAAACAGAAACACAAACGCATATAATGCGATGCTATAAATAATTTGAACCTGATCTCACTAGAATAGTCAACTGATCTGATCTCGCCATAAGAAAAAAGAGCTCATAGAACCTATTCTAAATTTATATTATTCTCAAAAGAAAGTTGAAATGAACAAGATCACTATTCTGACTCACGGCCGCTAACTATTCACTTTGGCGGTCGGAAGTTTAACATTCGCGGAGCGTAAGCTATATTCACGAAATTCGGATGGAAGGACTATAGTCTTATAGAAAGTGTTTTGCTGAACTAGCGGCTCAACAGCTAAACAGCTAACAATTCCAAAGCGTGAAAAACATCCGCTGTCAACAGGACGTATGATGTTTGAGATTTAATTAGCCAAATCGCCGAGCAAAAAGTGTGAGTACCGATAAACCACATTCTTTTGCTAAAACACACACATTAAAACACACAGTGAAAATGCGTTTCTTTTACCAGAAAATTCAGCCAAGACGGCGTCTTTATGCCAAAGCTAGTAGGCTGAAATTAAAATTTGACACATACTTCAGGCGAGAGAAGCGGTTTAAGATTTACATAAATCGTGTAACAACGCGCCAAAACTAACACCGGCGAAACATAGCGGTTCGGCTTGATGTAAAACCAAAACACCATAGTTATTTACTAATAGAGATATAACAAAATCAAGTACAGAGTCTAACTGCATAACATTAAAACACTTACGGAATTTTTGGGTTCACTTCGGTCCACCTTCCATTCCGCTTGCTGACAAAGGAACCATAATATGTTTTCTGACCCTTTTCAAAGTCACGCAAAGTAACGTGACGCCGCTTTTAAAAGCTACGATCTTCTACATTTCGTCTCGGGTAGAAGGATAAAAAGACGCTTCTTTCGCTGGAGACGAGCAATCTACTTTATTGCTGAGATTATTGCCCTTCCTGCCTCTTCGTTTTTATCGCAAGCTTCTCATACAGCAAAAAGAACGCAACAGATACCGCAATGAATTATGGGAAACTCCTGAGTTCAACGAACATGGAATGCCATCCAACTGATTTTTCACAAAAATATATAATTCTAAAAGCACCTCTTCAATTCCAAACTTCGGTCACAGCAAGGTGTCACAAATGGGCTGCAACTCACGATCATACAGTTTTTAGACAAGACGTGCTTTTAGACTCCGTCTGGATCGGCTTGCCTACCGACTGTGAACGGCCGCAAGAGTGCCAACATCAGCACTATTCGACAGTCGAAAAGCAAAACACCGCTCGTTTCTTTGAAAGGTGCTAGTGACTTACGGGTTTCCGGACTTAATGATGTCCTTCAACCACCAGACGGGCACAAATGTGGCGAACAAAGAAAATAAAATTGACTACAGGAGCTCAAAGCCAAATGTAAGCTTCGAGAGTGGCTTCAAGATCGATCGACCATCGCTACTTTCCCACTTTGATTTGAATATTACGACGTCATGGACACGTGATAATTCCTATGTAAAAGACACTTTTCCAGATCTCTTCTGTAGTTAGCGCGAAAGTGGTTTCTGCTAACGTTAACAAGTTACAACTCAGGGCGTTATATTTACTTCAAAGTAAAACCTAGAATTACCTCGAAGCTTACTTAAAATACAGTGCATTTTAACTGTTTGTTCTCATTAACTCTTTCTGTAAACCGTTCAAAGCTTTCGTATGTGATGTTGTTTTTTTACGCGCTTGTTGTTTTAACTCCCTTTTTACTAAATTGAAAACGTTTTCTATGTAGAAGAACACCTGGAAATGCTTTCATATCATTTATTTTAATTTATTTGAATACTATAATGTATTTTAACAAAGATTGTTCGTTGGGTGCCCCTGTACATTTGAAGTGACATCAAACCTTCAATTGTTACTTTTTGTGAGGTGCCTTTTCTTAAAATCAGACAGATATACCATTATGTATACAATGTATACAAATCAGACAGATATACCATTATGTATACAATGTGCCCTCCCGGTTATTACCATAATGGATTTATGGTAACTCCTGAACTTGGGCACAGGATGTACGGTTACACATTGTTGGATTGCATTGTGGAGTCACATATATATATATATAAATATATTTTTCGCTCGATTTGGCGCGGCTCAGCTCCCGAGACCCGAGCACCCGAGCGGCCTTCGGCCGCCAAATTTATTAACCTCGCTACGCTCGGGCCTTCGGCCCTCGCTTCGCGTGGAAATTATTCATCTTTTCAACGTACATAGAGTTGATTAAGCAAAAAAAAAAAACAATTTTGGGGTTAGGTGCACTTTAAGCCACTTCTAACCAGAGGATGGTGAAATTACAAACCCCCACTGTCTTGTACGATGGTTTTGACTTTGTATAATTGTTGCCTTGTTTCCACAAATGGTCACCTGTGATCGATATTATCGGAAGCATCTGGTAACCCCATAAATTGTAGTAAGCCACCTTAAAACAAGTCACCTCTGCCATCAAATAATCTTTCACAGTTTGACTACCTTATAAACGAAAATACGTTGTTCAGCATCCGTTGTGTGACGTTTACTTATTTCGTTTACAGTGATAAACTGTAATTATCCTTGAAATATTTCTGATGAGTTTCCGCGCTACTGTGCGCGAGGTTTTAGATATTTTTTCGTGGTATCGCGAAATTCCAGTGACTATTCTTTTACCTTCTTACAACAAAATAAATGTCAGGTGATGATAAAAAGAAAATTATCACCCACTGGCAGGGGATACTGCATTTCCAAGCCATCCAATCTCGTGCAATATATTGCCAGTCAGAATGATAATTAAGTTTCTCTTTCTTTTAACATGTAACTGGCCGAGGGAATTTGAAGTAAACTAAAGACTTCAAATTCGTTTTTTTTTTTTGGCGCGTTTTAATTTTTGTGTTATAAAACAGGTTATAGTCAGGTCTCTTTATTACCAATTGCAAAATAAATGGCGACGTATGGTTGGTTTATCCAGCACTGGCGATAAGATTAACGTAATTTTCATATCTTGGCTTGATTGGTATGTATAATTAAAATAATATATTATAATTATAATAAGAACCTTCCCATCACCCTTTGCACCAGAAAAATTTTCGATGCCAAATGGACCGAATGCAAATATGGCCGCCCAACAATTTTTTGTTTGGACAGGTTCTCAAGGAAAGAAAAGCAATTGACTAATGATAAAGATCAGGTCAAAATAAGTCATTATGTGCATTTTCAAGGCCATATTCTTTTTTTAGGAGAAGTTATAGGCAATCAAATTTTGGGAAAAACATGAAAGCGAGGCTAGTCAGGCTAGAATGTCTTTTCTCATACAAATGCTTAAAATTTCAGTGAGCCATAACTTTGCAACCGTTAAACAAAAAACACTCAAACTTTGCAAGATGATACACTTAGAAGCACTTGTTTACGTGATATCATTAATTTCTCTGAAAACTTTGTCAAACAAAAAGTTGCCTGGCGGCCATATTTGCATTCGGTGTATAACTCTGTCAATTTTGAGTATATGAGGATACTACACCACATGCTATTTACACCTACCATAAAATACCTATTTAAATTGACTGAGTGCGGTGACGTCATCAGTCACGTGACTATGCCCCCAAGTGCCTTTAAACGTTTTTTAGAAACATGGTTTGATAAATGCAAATATAGTCAACGTGGCAAGGAAGGCATTCGCATACAACATTTCGTCATGCCCGGTATACTTCTGGATTTTCAAAATTAAGGGGGCTATACACATGAGCAAATAGCGGGTCTGGGGACTAGAATCTTTGTATACATGTATCTTTGAAAGGATGAAATGCAGAGTTAAAAAATTTGGTATGTTGGTAGATATAAGAATAAAATTAAATTATTTATCAACGTCATTAGTATGACGTCTTGGATCACGTGACCAGAACGCACGGAAGTTGACTGATTTTTGGCTCGGTTCCGGTTGCAGTTCTGTTTTTATTAACTTAAATAAATCCCCGTTTTTTCACCCAGTTAAAATTTATGCTATTTTTGTGTATAAAAAAGGCCATTATTACTCCTCCAGTAAAATTGTGTAAAAATGAAGGTGACGAAAAAAGTTTTACACGTTGAAAATCCATCCTTTCCTGATCCTGTTCAGCGACTTTTCAGTTTAAAACTATAAACAAATCTGCATAAGTGGTTTTTATCTTACCTCTTACCAATGGCGTTGTCAGTTTTTCTGTAGCATTTTTCTTTCATACCGATCAGGGGTTAGCTTTTCTTTATTCCCCCACCCTCCCCTCCCCCTTCGGTCCACTTCCCTCCCCTCCCCTGCTCTGGTTTGCACGATATGGTCAGCGGGAGGACTGGTTCGAGTTTTCACACCATCCAGCATCCGCCATTTTTCCAGCTCGTAGCGTCAGCACAGAAAATTTATTTTATTTCGTCGATTCAGAGTCCTGTTTAGTGAAAAAAGGCTGGCGAAATTGCTTTGCAAACTGTTCTTTTCGTGGCTAACTTACGATATAGCGCAAACAAGTCAGCTTTAGTTCGCGCCGGTCGCGAGGATTGATAAAGGACAACTGAGGTAGGTGACTTGAGTTTTAAATTAAGCTTACTGTACATGTAGTAAGACGTAAGTTTAACTTTCAACCTAATGTCCAACTAGACAGGGTTCAGGGTTATTTTAGACTGTTTGGGGCGATTGATTATTAGTTTCTATTTGATATTGTGCACGTCTGACTAGTTTACAATTATTATTAAAGCGATTTTGTTTACAAACAGATTGGCAAAAGTCTGCGCGAGTCTGAGCGCTAAAAAAAATTAAGATCACAGGGCGTAAGGGGCGTAACATGTCGATCAAAATCGATCATCGAAAACGTAGTCGATACAGTTTAAGTCGATAGTACTCGATATTTGTCGATAATTGTCAATCGACAGGTTTAAAAATTATTTGTCGATAAAAGTCGATAATCACAAGATTTTCATGGCTACGAAATTAACCAAACTAATAAGACTTAAGCTTAATAGCTCGAACGACTTTTCAGGTTGAAGTATAAACCGCTCTGAAGTAAATCTTTACGGCAATAAACTTAAGCTTACATAAAAAAAAACTGAGCAACCAAGTGGTTTGTTATTCAATGTACTGTAGAATCGAATAATTACCTTGAGCATGGATAGTAGAAGGAGCTGGATTGGAAACTATTGATCACGTGGGGTATTTTGAGCAAGGCGATTGGTTGATTGCTCATTCCAAGATGGTGGAACCTAGTGGAAATCTGTGACGAAGAAAGTGGCGTGAAAATGGCGTAAGTATGGTCAATCTCCTATTGTTTTTGCTTTGATGGCTTCAATCCTCCATGTTTTTAATCATGTCTGTACCCCTTTTTAACGATTTACCTACTCTGTTTTCTTTTCTGGCCAAAACGACTCGCCTAAGCCACAGATGAAAGCCTAAGGTAAGTGTATAATGTTGTGACCAACTGTTATTTATCATGAGAACAGCTTAAATTTGAGTCCCAAAAATGGCTTGTTTTTGGTCTTCTTTTATTGATAAATTTGTGATTTTGTGATTCGTTTTTTCCATATTTGCTCTGTGTTAAATATCAAATTCGAAGTTTGAAACGATCGTTCAACTTTTACATTGTGGCTTGGACATGTTTTTTGAGCAATGGAAGTATTTTGAACATCTGAAAACAGCGGTTTACTTTTCATATGTTGCGGTGTATGCGAGCATGGATAATAGAGAGTGCACAGATCGAATATGTACTTATTTCACTCCATCAGTTATCTTATTGTGGGTTCTACGCGTACATGTAGTAAGCTGGTTATTTATTTAATGTTGCAGATCGATTTCTCAAGATGGGGAAGATTGGCAGAAAACGAAAATACAATCACTGGAATCTTTTGTGAAAGTGGTCAGGTTTTCTCTCACAATTCCAGGTGTTGATTATGTGATTGCAACAAAATTCAACCAAGATCTATTTGGAAAGCTTTTTGGAAAGTTAAGGCAAAAGAGGGGGGGTTATAGAGCTTTCACTTGTAAAGAGTTTATTCAGAGCAATATAAGTTCAGTGTTCTCCCAGTCTCATGCTGTTAAAACTGTTCGAAGTGTCAAGAGAACTGCGGGTGATTTGCAAAATCTGGAACCAAATTTACAGATAACAAAAGTTCACCAGAAATTGGTTGTTTTTCTCATGGAGCACTTTCATCCATGGAATATGTTGTGGTTCAATTATTTCTTTGGTTTGAAAATCCTTAAACCGCAGTTTGATTTTTGTTTTTCATTGTCACAGAATATGGTAATAAATCTGAGATAAATGAAAATTGAACTTGTTTAAAAATGTTCAAACTAAAGAAAGAATTAGACCACATTCAAGTACACCAAATGCATGAATGGTGGATAGTTGCATGAAGGCAAAGTTAGTCAGTCCAATGTGTGAATAATTTCATTGTTTTCTTCCAAGTTCTATAACAGGCCATTTGATTTTGTGATGCCTCTTAAATATTGTCTCCTGACAGTAACTAAGGCATCTCATAGTGACCATATTTTCCAAACTTTAAACTACATGTCATGCAACTTGCTGCTATTATTGCATTTGATGTACATTGTATGTAGGTGGCTTTGGCCTAGAAATACATGTACCAACCCAGCACACCAAATGGAAATAGGCAAAAATC
Organism: Dendrophyllia cribrosa; assembly: GCA_024195265.1. NCBI lineage: Eukaryota > Metazoa > Cnidaria > Anthozoa > Scleractinia > Dendrophylliidae > Dendrophyllia > Dendrophyllia cribrosa. The sequence goes on along the minus strand of JAJLRJ010000011.1, from coordinate 31,593,052 downwards.
TGTAACATTAACATGTAAAAACTGTATGTTTCAGTTTTTGGTGTGACATCGTGAATTTCCACTTGGTTGCTCAGGTGATGTCACGTAGATGTCACATAGATTCTTAGGCCTAAGGTATTCTTATGCCTTAAGGCATTTCATTTTTCCGGTTTGCTCAGTTGTCAAAATTTCTATGTGCTGATCAAAGGCAGCAAGCACATGTGCTGTTGTTGGCAAAATTTATTTAAATATTTCTTATAATATTTCCTGTAAATAGTTTTTTGGTTGCAATCATTTATTTGTTTACACAATAATGAGTACATTAAATATTCTTTTGAATACCCTAAATTATATTTGCTTACAAATAACGAGCATTAAAACTACATGATTTTACAGATAAACTACTGTTTTGTCCAATGCTGAATTAAAAGTACAGTACAATGTATATTTTGTGATTTTTTTGTTTGTGTTTGTTATGTTTATATCTTTTTAAATTTCTTCATTAATTGTTCATAAGGTAGACAAGCTGCAATTGCTGTGTACTTATCTAACACCATTTTACAATCCCATAAAAGAAGAGTGTCTATATCGAAACAAGGAATTTTTACAGGGATTCCAGTTTGTTTATACAATATGGGCAAAATCAGGTGAAAATTAAAGGGCCCAGTTGACTACAAGGAAGTTATTAAAAAGAATTATTGACATTTAAAAAAAAAACATAAGTCCAGCTACATATCACTTAAAAAATAACAATAGGTTTTTCAGGACTCTGGATAGTGGAATAGCTGTACACCTTTTTGGGTCATTTTTGTCTTTGGATCGAGAACCCAAATAAATACAATGCATGCACAGTTTGCCAAAAAAATGACAGTAGGTGAGTGTTTCAGTGACTACTTGGAAATGTGCCGATTTCTTAAAAAAATACAGAATTTCAAAACATTTATGGCTGAACACTATTACAGAACATAGGGATATTTCAAGCTCAACAAAAATGTCTTGAGTATCCAAGCATTAGTGGTTGGAAAATTACAAATAGTGCAAAAGAGAAAATTTTAATAACCATGTTAAGCCCCAATACATGTTTGTACCAGCATCTTACTTCCCCGCTACAATGTCACTACATGATCAAACATGTACAGGTTATGAGAATGAAGGAAACAATAACCTGAGATAAAACATTGGATTTAACACCTATTCAGGGGTTTTGTGAATCAAAACAATGATATAAAATACAAAGAAAACTAGCACAGATTTACTCTTGATAAGACAAAGCCAGCCTAATACTGTCTTTACCATGTAAATCCACAGATGGTCCAGATTTGCTTGCATCCTTTAAAAGTGCTTGTGTGTCTTTCAATTTCCTATGTTCTTTGCACACCTTAAGGTAGGCCCAGTTAACACAAAGATTAAGAAGTAGATTGCTGTCTTCAATGGGAAGTGGCCTAGTGTAAGGCCAGGTCTTTTTTAGAAGGGAAGAGTTTTCCACCAACTGGGTCAGTAGTTCTGCATCATAACTCCTGGTACTGGATCGAAAGTTTGTCAGATTGAGAAAAGGCCTGATGGAAACCTCAAGGTAACAAAGGAAGTTAAATGTTGCCTGGTCCACTTGAGCAAGTCCACCCCTTGTCAAAGATTGTGTCATTAAGTTAGGAAATGTCATTGTTGGAGTCTGCTGTCCAACACCCCTTGGTATCATATGATTCAGCCCATTAATTATTGTTTCGAGTGTTTCTGACTTTCGTTGTCGTTTAAGTCTGTTCCTGGACTTCCGAACAACGTAACCAGCAATGTATGATACGATACTTTTTTCCTGTAGAATTGAGGGGAGGTTTACTGGTGGTTTCACCGGCATACATTTCCCGAATCTGTAATTCTTTGGTCACAGATTTTGAGCGATGCTGGCTTAAGGCGTTGAGAATTGCTGCAATCAATTTCTCTAGCATAAGAGTATCTTTAGATTCAATGTCAAGAGCCCTTCTTGTTTTATCCAATTTGGATAGGAGTTCGTTTGATTGTCCAAACGCGTGAAAATGTTCGGCAATATATTGTTCTCTCTTCTCCTCGATGAACTAGACAGATATTCCCTAGCAAAAGTTGTTGTCCGCAAATTTTGCGCAACATAGTCAAGAAATATGTAAGCTACATTATTTGTTTGGCGCTCTGCTCCCTTTTCTAGTTCTTTGAAAAACTCTTTGGCCAAATCGCTATCCTCTAAGTTCAACTACATTGGCTGGTGTAGCTATAATTTCAATCAGAAAGTCCCGAACAAATGTCTCCAATTTATCGTGAAAAAAATCTGTAAATCTCGTGTTACTTAAAATTTGTCTAACTCGCTCTTGATTCTGCGACATTCTCGGATTTTTAAAAATTTTCGTCGACTTTTTTTTTATATACCAGTACATACGGATTGATGTTGCAAAAGCCAGCCTTTAACATGATACATCCTACTGCAAGTACGTACACTTGAATCCTCCTTCGCTATTTATCTTCGTCGTCTTCATCGCTTGAGCTTTCCCCGTTCGCGTCGCGGCTCGCATCGTGTTTCGCCTGTTGTGTGCCCAGGTTTGCACCTTTTAGCAATCCTCCCACCCAAACCATCGTACTTTCATCCCAATCCCAATCTTCAAACGCTTCTTCGACCTCCATCTTCCGTTTAATTCGCCGGTCGCATGAAATTTGTACATTCAGCAGCGCCAAAAAAAACATTTTGGCGTGACGTCACGGATTTCCACTCGGTTGCTCGCGTGACGTCACGTAGTTTCCAATCCAGCTCCTTCTACTATCCATGCCTTGAGAAATGATAAACCAAGATAAACAGTGGTTCGTTCAGTGCTTGATGGTTTAATCAGGTTTAATGAGAACAGGACAGAAGCAGCGTGAGACAGCATGACAGAAGGCGGCGATCAAGAAATAGCATAAAAATGAGATGCATAAATCACTGATAAGACATAAAATGATACATGACATGAAAATGAATCACTTTTACTGGAAGAAAAGAGTAGTTTCTGATTTCAGCTTGTGTTTATTTGAGCTTCCAATTACAGTGTAAAATCGGTAAAATAAAGTCTTGACATAGCCGATCCTGCTTCGTTTATCCGCGTTTGCCAACTTCATTTTTTATATTTTGATATTTGTTGATCGAAATCGATCAAAATCGAACTGTAAAAAAAATCGATAATCACAAGAAATCGTGTGATTGGTTTTTATCAAATTCCGATATTTGTCGATTGATTAGTATTGAATTCAATCTACAACAATCGATTTTTATAGACTATTGAAATTATTGACATGTTACACCCTCATATCAGCTTGATAGTACATGTACAGTGTAGCTTTCGCGGTAATTTTCAAAGTTAATACATATGCTATACGGTAAGGTTTTAAGCTTGCTCTTGACATGTTTTGTCCACATTTGAACTTATAAGAGGTTTTAAATATGACGTGTAGCTAGAAAGATGTTTCGTTGCCTTTCGTTTCACCTGTTTCACTGTATTTCAAGCACGAAGATGTACAGTAGATCTTTGACAGTGGAAATTAGAGGTGGAAGTAAAACAAAAACCTGAGGGTCTGCATCTTGCATCATGCTCTAGAATTAAATTTGTTATCAACTACATGATCTGTCATACAGTTGTATTGCTATTTTGAAGTTTTGTTTATTTTGTTCTCCTAAGGTAATCAGACTTTCAAAAACTACAGTCACATGTACATGTTGTGGTTTACATTTCAAAGAAGGAACAAGTCGGATAAAGGTACAATGTAATGGCTCTGTCAATTCCAAGCCCGCTCATTCCCCCCCCCCCCCCCCCCCCCAATGGCTCCGTCAATTCCAATATGACTGCGTTCACTCGGTTGCTTGTTGCTCCGGTTCTCTTGAAAAGTGTGGGACCCAAACAATGTTTATCAACTCAGTTTTTGTATTTTTGAGGGCAATCAGGAAATTTAAAATAAAAAACTAAGGATTGTATGAGTCAACTTTTAAAATCTGAAAGATAAGGTTGTTTTGACAATGCCCCACCCCCAGGCTGACCTGTTTTGGTAAATGCCCCACCCTTGGGAAGGAAAAGTTATAAAATGCCTGACAAATGCCCATAATCTGTTCTTCAATTTATTTATTTAATAATGCCCAATCTTGCAGCATGTGTTATAACTCAGAGTTCTTTCTACAATATTTTTAGAAGCAGCTGGTAGAAATAATTAGATTTCTAAAGAGACACAAATGAATGTAAGGCACGTGAGTTTAATATAGCAGAGTGTACATGTGAGCGGATGTTATATAACTTATGTTACATGTGAGTTTGTATGATTTGGTGCATTTTTATGTCATGCAAAAATGTTTAAAATCTGTTTGTTCTTCAATTCTTGGACTTCAACTTAGTATTAAATGGAAAATTATAACCAATTTGTGGATTTCAAATGGATTTGGAGCATTTAGGGGAAATGTCACTGTATTGCTGTCATTGCTTGCTTACTCGGCTCATCCAGCTGTCTCGTTTCACACAATGGATATTTCTGTCATCCTAAGATGTGTTAATTATCACAGTGACGCTGCTAAATTACAAAACATCAAGAACAACTAAAATTATCCTTACGCTGTTTCGTATTCATGAGATGCATGGCTCTTAGAGCCCTTTCATTGGACTGTGCATTAGGGGATTCCCTCTGTCCTCCCATGTAATATCAATAGTATGAAAGCTGTGACAATGAAACTTGGTATAATTAAACAAGAAGCTGTACACAGCTTGAACTTGTGGTGTCTTTAACCCATTGCAGTATTTGATTCCCAAATGTTTTAAGTGCTTTTCTAGAGAAACATGAAATTGTGTCTAAAAAGTAAAACTACATTCAGTAGCTGACACTGGAAACCGCCATCGCTGACTGAAATGCAAAGTTATATAAAACACAAAACTTGCTGGAACAAAAATCCCATGTGGCAATAAGCTGTGAACACAATATCAAACAGTCCTATCCATCCATGAATGCCCCGCATTGTCTTGCGTAAAGTTTAAATATAATAAACATGTCTTGAATGAGTTGAATCGCCATTCAATAAGCTTCTTGGTAGTTTGCCTGGGGAGGCAGCGGATTTTTGTTTTATCTTCACAAGGAGCTGTACCCATGAGTGGCAAAGCCATAAGCGATCGGTTGTCTATTTTGTCGCTCGGTTAAAAATAGTTTTGTCGATTTCTTCTGAATTATTGTCGTCTTTCTGATCAGAATTATTTTTATCCGACTCTTTCAGTCAGTTCTGAATTCTATGGCGGGTTTGCGATCAGAGTTAACGTGCAGTGCATGTCCTGGAGTCCCAGAAATGCCAGCTGAACGACCAGCAGAATGACCAATTCGTTCGTGACTAATGAAACGTTCATGAATTATTTTTCGTTGCTAACGGCTTTTGAATTATTTTAGCAGACGGTTTTATTTGTTTTACACCTTCTGAAGGATTTTTTTTAACTACGACCGACCGCTGAAATTGTGTGTGTAAACAAACACGGCGAAGCGAAGCGACAAGAACTATAAATAACTCGGAGATGGTTTTCGGCTAACTGTAACAAAACAACGTACTCTTATTTATAATGATTTTATCCGCTTTAAGGTATTGAATTGCAGAGGCTGAAAGTATGGTAATTTTGGGAGTTTATCTGTGAGACATGGCGCTCGCGAGCGACCGGGCGCCTAGATTTCATGTGTATCATCATTTGTTTACCTTGATTTTGAATTTTGACTTCCGGGGCGTGCTGATTGGTTAAAATTTGACAGTTGACAAGCTAAAGCAATCCGCGGGTTCTTGTGGGCGGCAGCTGCGATTTTGAAGGATGCGTGCAGGCTTCCCTTCTTCGCATGACCCCGCCGTCCGACTGGAAGCCTGTCCGCAGGCTAGTTATTCTTCTTTCTGCTTCTCAAGTTAACACACATGAGGCCACGAGATCACAAGGCCTGAATAATTTGTCAATTAATCAGATCAGTGAGACAAAAATCAATTATAACTTCTTCCTCGGCTATGCCATGAGTAATAAAGATTTAATATATACTTTAAGATAGGTCATATGATTGTGATGGTATCAAATCAGCCAAGAGTTCACAATCTTGGATCTCCATACAGGATTAACCAAATTTGACTCAAAATTAATTTAAACCAATACAAGGATGCTACATGAAGAAAGATCTAAAATTGTAACTGGTACTTTGTAATAAGAGAACCACAGTTTCAATTCTGCAAGACATGTTTCATCAGCCTTGCTCTTCTGTCATTGTCAGTTACATGTACATGTACAATTAGGAATCTAAAGGTGCTTTTTTTTTCTCACCCTTGTGTTCTGCAGTAAGGAACTTGTCTACTCCACTCCTTGGAAAAAATGAAATGCTTAAATGTAAAGTGCTTAAGTATATACATGTACTCAAACAATTAGTTCTTTGTTTACCTGTAGAAAGGCAATCAAATTGCAGACTGTTTTTACAAGCCCCAGTGCCTTGCTTAAAGTGAAAGAATAATTTAATGTTACTACATGTATTAATAATAATTACAATATTCAGCTAGCAGAGCTGTCACTAAGATTCAAATTGTTGGGTAAATGCAATTAGTAGGCAGGCAATCAAACAGCTGGGGAGTTCTTTTGGTTCTATTTTCCTATGAAAGTATGGGGTCATGCTCATAGTAGCCAGGGGAAATCCCTGGCACCCAGCCCTTAGTGACAGCCATGAACTACAGTAGGTACATGTATACCAGCAGTTAATCCTTTTTTATGTCTGAAAAATTCATCAATCAATTCAAGATGCTCACTTCCTATATTAATCAAATTGTTTCTCCCAGGAAACATCACATACTTTACATGTACTGTCATGGGTTATGGACATAAAAGTCTACCACATTGTAAACTCATTGCAAATGTGTGATCTTTCTAAGGTACATGTATGTTAATTTAAAATTGTTAATATATTAGTTTCCATGTAAATAAGAATAATTGGTTGTGGGTTTATATTACATGCATGTTTATGTAATGTTTAAAACACGAACAGCAGTGTTTTATCAAGTTTAAAAATTCGAGCGCAAAGCGCAAGAATTTTTAGACTTGATAAAACACGTGCTGTGAGTGTTTTGAACGGCTTCAAACACGAACCGCCAAAAGCATGTCCCTACGGAGATCAAACAAATGTGCTTTTTGTGCAAAGAGGATATTAACATACAAGAAAAACAAGTAGACTGATTAGCATACAGCGCATGTGCCACACTGGCTTCGATGAGGTGACCATGGCTTCCCAGCAACTGTCGAAAGTTTTGGTATTTTACAGTTCTGAGGAAAAAAATAATCCATGAAAAATGCTATACCAAAGTTGACAGGTACAGTGAATAAAATGTCTAACAATTTTTATTCAGTGGCAGTGAATGAGTAGAAATGAGCAGCTTGCATCTCTGAACCACTCGCTTTCTTACCAATTTACACGTGGGCGCTGGTGTCATTGACGCCTTATGTCCCGCACGGGATGAAGAGGACTAACTAACTACATGTAACTAACTAGCTGGTGTCATTCAAATAACGGCTTACTTGCTAAACTGTTGGTTACTAATTTTGTTGGAGAAGATTCCATATACATAGATATTGTAAAACAGTAGTACAGTATTTGTTGTACTAAGAATCCTGAATAATTACTACCAACATTAGTATTCTTTATACAAAGAATACTAATAAGGAAAAGAAACCCATTGTCTTTTACCTATTATATTATCATTGTCTATTATATGGACTACACATGCTCAGAACATAACTTGCAAGAAATTGTCTCTTTCATTGCATATGGACAGTAATTGCATTGCCAATTTCATTCAGCCAAAACGTTTTGATCCATGAGTTCTTAGAAAGATGGTTCTTAATGAAGAAAAGTAAGAAAACTGAATACAATTGTATTTAGAATACATGTATTTATTTATTGGGGGGGGGGGGGGGGGGGGGGGGGGGTTAACTCATGTGAGGGGGGCAGGGTAGTGTTTAAACTAGCCAAAGTGTGTATTTATGCTAATCAAATGTCCCCGGATAAATAAATGAGTTAAAAAAAAAAAAGAATGCAAAAAAATGGAGGTGACACCAACTTTTATTTAGCAAAGTTAATGCAATAGCTACCAACCGTTCATGTGGTTAGTTTTCTTCCTCTGTGCACAGGCTGAGTTGCATGATGTACATGTAGGATGGCATTGTGACAAACTGTATGTGCAGTAAGGATGCACATAAACAATAAGTGCAAACATGCTTAAATTAAAAGTTTTCTATTTCTAATCAACAGACTGTTGAAGAGGCATCCCTTGGTATATTCAGTATAAGCATAAGGAGGATTTTCTACGACTGAAACAGTGAAGGAAATTTTTTACAATTAATAATGATACTGTCTGTTTGTAAAAAGCGTTGTAGTAATTATCTGACCTTCCCTTTAAATCATTAAAGGGTTGTTCTCAACCAGGGTACATTGGTTTCTGTGGTTCTGTCTGTGGCCATTTTTGGGTGCTGCGAAAATGGCCACCCAGTGATTATTGCAAAAATTTAAGGTTGTATTGAGGTACATGTACATTGAAACTTTCTTTCTTTCTTAAAAAAATTGAGGAGCTGTCAAAGTGATTTAGATCACTTGATGGATAGGACATTCTTCTTAGTGAATTGGTTTTATTACATGTACATGTACGGTTTGATCATCCCCAGATCATACAGAATAGAGAGTTTAAGACCAAGTCCACCAGAGGACCAGGCAGGGGTGATACATGCCATCTCTCCAATTTTGATGAAACTTTGCCAGATTGTAGGAACCACTCAATAACTCAAAAACACAAAGTGGTTTGGTTTCGCGATTTTTCCCCTGGGAGTTAGACCACCCCCCTGGTTTTTTCCCCCAAATACCAAACAATCCACTAAAATAAACATCAAAACTACATACCACTCCTGGTTACAGAATACAATGAATTTTATTTATTTTTCACATGAATAAAGACTGGACCTATGTTAGTTAACATGCCTAGTTTCAAGTCATTTGCAGGTGTCAATCAAGAGCTTTCAATGCTCACCCATATCATGAAAGATTGCGTGATTATGCAAATTAGCACAACTTCTGATCCAAATATCGCCAAAGTGCAACCCTCTTTTTTGAAACAATTTTTACCACGGTTCAGAACCATCCTAGATCTAATAAAATCGAGAATAAAATTTTTGGGACCTGTTATTTTTTTGCGACTACAGCCGTTAAAGCAACGTGACTACAGAATGGTTCTCACAATGAGATAAAGACCAAATCTAAGAAAATAAAGTATTGCAGAATCAATTTGTTAACGCAATTTCTTAGTTAATGAGATAAAAACTGTCCTTAAATATTATTTATAGCAGTTAAAACTAACTGAAGGCAAAATTCATTGCAATATCTCTGAAAATACCCAGGAAAATCATAGTATCAACACCCAAATTCTACTCCGATGCTCCGAATATTGGAATGAACGGTCGTGATATTTGAATTCTAAAGCATCAAGATGTTACATACGAATTTTCCTGGCCATAATCTTGTTGTTTAGATTGTTCTTGGGACCTTGCTGAATCATTAAAGCTCGCGTACTGACCTTGCAGTTAGTTCTTGTCAATACTTAGTTGCAACGATTCGCGCTCTCTCTGCATGTAAACACATGAGTTATAAGTCATATCGATCCCTGACATTATTGTTTGCCCTGACAAATAGAGTCCTGAGCTCATACATTGGATTGTCCATTCCATATTGGTTCAAGCAAATGTTAAATTGTTGATTTAGCCTCATCGGCAAGCAAGTAAACACCGAGAAATATGAACTGTCGAAGTTCGTCGAAGCTGAATGCGTGACAAAATGAGCCCATGAGCCCAGGACCCCGGTAAGCGGTAAATACAATTCTCAAAGGAAAATAGATAAAATTTGATAAAATTAATAAAAAATTGATAAAATTAAGAGAAAGAAGAAATATGGAAGATTTAGTAGAGTTTTAAAATTAGAATTTGTAGTTAATAATTAATAGACGGACACCAAGTTAGTCCACTAGCAACCTGGGGTCAGTGCTCTTGCGTGGGTATCAACTGTCTGTTAGTGTTCCAAAAATCATTTTCTTTCTTCTAACCCTTCTTTAAACCCCTTAAAATTTCATTCAAATTTAGGACGAGTCCCGCCTTAATCTACCACAATGCGAACAGTAAAATACCGTGAAATGACTGAAAAATTTGCCTTTTCCGATCAATCTTTAGTCTGCATTGCAGGCGTTTAATCATGGGGCGAAATTTCGAGGACGCGCGCGTGAGGGGAAACAACACCTCTGCCAAAGATAAACAGCATGAAACTGGCGTTTTTTTGTTGTCGCGCGCGATGCTGAATTCGCGAGCGCAAAAACGAGTGGTGAAGCCGTCAGGGGAGAAAGGTTTCTACTTCTCCTCTCCATTCCCCTCGCAGCCTCGCCGCTCGAAAATTCAGCATCGCGCGCGCCAACGAAACCACCAGAAACACAGGCTACATGGAATTGGAGCATTATATCTAAGACTACCCATAGCCTAGAGTTTGCTTGTTTTTAAAATCACAGATCTAGGTGTCTTCGTATTTCAAATCTCGTGGATATCTCTTCTGCCTCTGCAATAAAGTCTTCCTCTCCCCTCGCGCGCGCGCGTCCTCGACGTTTCGCCCTATAAATAAACCGGCGCCTGTAATGCAGGCTAATCAGTCTTGTGCGGTAAATGAGGTCACAAAACTAAACCTACCTGTACAGTTAATACAGCAAAGAACATGGCGAGGACCAGTTAGAGAACGCAATATTTAGAAATTGGTAGAAGAAAAGTTAATGGATATGAAGGCTTCTCACAATTTTAAATGAGAATGCAAAGGGCGAAAAGGACTCAAAGGCTCTTTCACTTCTTCCACCTTTCACCCAGTAGAAGGGGGAGGGGGAAGGGGGTAACATCTCTACCATCAGCCCTCCATATAAACAGTAATGTACCCCCTCCCTCGCCCCACCAACCAAATACAACACCTCTGCCAAAGATAAACAATTGGAGAGCACAACTCGGCAGGAAATTAGCCTGCATAGCTGACGTTCTTTCTGTTGGCTCGCGCGATGCTGAATTCGTGAACAAAACAAAACCACTTTGTGTTTTTGAGTTATTCAGAGTGGTTCAATCTGGCCAAGTTTCTTCAAAATTGGAGAGACCTGCCTGGTCCTCTGGTGGACTCGGTCTTAATCTTTTCTTGACATTACGTTATAGTTTGGTCTCAGCCTTACTGAAATGTAATAATGTTAAAAAAGGAAATTATTTTCTTTTTACAGACAAGTTGTGAGCCTTTATTCGAAGCCACTATGAAGCTGTTCTTGAATAGCTCTGAGGTGGCCTAAAATACCTGCCATAAAACACTGTCCGTACGCCAAAATAAATTCCAAGACTTTACTGTGGATACGGTTAAAGGATAAATAATGTTATTTCTGTTTTCATTTTCTTGGGATATCTATTAGTTTTGCGATGCGCCGTCCTTGAAGTTACATAGCTACGCAGGCTAATTTCATGCTGAGTTGTGCTTTCCAATTGTTTATCTTTGGCAGAGGTGTTGTATTTGGTTGGTGGTGCGGGGGAGGTGGTTGCTGTTTATAGATGTCTCCCCTCCCCTCCCCTCCCCTCCCCCTTCTACTGGGTGAAAGGTGGAAGGAGTGTAAGAGCTTTTGAATCCTTTTCGCCGTTTGCATTCTCATTTAAAATTGTGAGAAGCTTCCATGTCCATTACCTTTTCTTCTACCAAATGTCTAAATATTGCGTTCTCTAACTAGTCCTCTTTGCTGTATTAACTGTACAGGTAGGTTTTGTTTTGTGCCCTTACTTACCGCACGAGATTGATCGGAAAAGGCAAATTTTTCAGTCATTTCACGACATTTTTAAAAATAATTTTTGAACAAATTGGTATTTACTGTTCGTATTGTGGTAGATTAAGGCGGGAATCAACCTAAATTTCAATGAAATTTTAAGGGTTTTAAAGAAGGGATAGAAGAAAGAAAATGATTTTTGAACACTAACAGACAGTTGATACCCACACAAGAGCACCGAGGGTTGCTGGTGGACTAACTTGGTGTCCTTCTACAGTCAACTCTCTCGTACGCGGACACCCTCGGGAATAGAAAAAAGTGTCCGTTAGTGGAGCTGTCCGCTTACGAGAATTATTCCCATAAGCGGACACTAAAGCAAAATAGGGTCGATGTTCGCTTACGGGAGAGTTATGCGGAGTTATGCGGTTGCTGTAGTGAGGCCTATTAAATTAAGAAGATTGCAGTCTTGAAACCACAGCCAAGGAACACGCTAACACAGTTACTGGATTAGATGAGATACTTGGTCACATTAAAGACAAATTTCATTGCCAAGAGTCAATTATTATACATGGGGTGTCCGCTTACGAGAGAGCGTAAACAAAAGAAAGATCCAATTTTCATTTTTAAAAGTGTCCGCGTCCGCTTACGAGAGAGTGTCCGCTTACGGGAATGAGTAAATACAGAGTTTGACTGGGAGGTAAAACGGGGATTTGAAAAGGCGTCCGTAAGTAGAGCTGTCCGCTTACGAGAGTGTCCGTTAGCGGAGAGTTGACTGTATTAAATATTAACTACAAATTCTAATTTTAAAACACCACTAAATCTTCAATATTTCTTCTTTCTCTTAATTTTACCAATCCTATGAGAAAAACTATTTCCTCCCAAACATACACAAATATCACCGAAAAATTTACAAAACACCCCATAACATAGATTCATGGGATGAGCAGAGAGTTTTTGGATTGCTTGAAACGTGAACGAGACATTTTCATTAAAGCCATGTCAAGTGGCGGAAAAATGGCGTTTAGGTTTAGTCCTGATGAATCACCTCTGATTTATTTGTCTTCGGCGATTGTAACTACTGCTAATAAACTGGAGGTTCCTGCGCTCCGTTTTCAGTCGTGCATTTACATGCAGGCTATCAGTTTTGGAAAATCCACACAGTTTACTCGCATGCCAATTCAGCTAAATCAATAGTTCAACGTTTATTAGTAGAGGTTTTTTACGCACGGCTTGGTACTATATTGACACTTAAAGTCATTGATTGATTTTATGAACCTCAGTTCAGGACTTTATCTGTCACGTAATATTCGAAATTTCCATCACGCGACCAGATCTATCACGCATTACCGGTACAATTGTGATTTATAAGATAATGCATTTTAGTTACACTAAACTGGAAGACAAATCTCTAGGTTTAATAGACAGTTAAAACGAATTTTTTTTTTTTACCAGCTTTTAGTAGAGATTTACTACAAACTATAATCGTCTTTGGTAATTGTATTTACCGCTTGCCGGGGTCCTGGGCTCATGGGCTCATTTTGTCACGCATTCAGCTTCGACGAACTTCGACAGTTCGTATTACTCGGTGTTTACTTGCTTGCCGATGAGGCTAAATCAACAATTTAACATTTGCTTGAACCAATATGGAATGGACAATCCAATGTATGAGCTCAGGACTCTATTTGTCAGGGCAAACAATAATGTCAGGGATCGATACGACTTATAACTCATGTGTTTACATGCAGAGAGAGCGTGAATCGTTGCAACTAAGTATTGACAAGAACTAACTGCAAGGTCAGTGCGCGAGCTTTAATGATTCAGCAAGGTCCCAAGAGCAATCTAAACAACAAGATTATGGCCAGGAAAATTCGTATGTAACATCTTGATGCTTTAGAATTCAAATATCACGACCGTTCATTCCAATATTCGGAGCATCGGAGTAGAATTTGGGTGTTGATACTATGATTTTCCTGGGTATTTTCAGAGATATTGCAATGAATTTTGCCTTCAGTTAGTTTTAACTGCTATAAATAATATTTAAGGACAGTTTTTATCTCATTAACTAAGAAATTGCGTTAACAAATTGATTCTGCAATACTTTATTTTCTTAGATTTGGTCCTTATCTCATTGTGAGAACCATTCTGTAGTCACGTTGCTTTAACGGCTGTAGTCGCAAAAAAATAACAGGTCCCAAAAATTTTATTTTCGATTTTATCAGATCTAGGATAGTTCTGAACCGTGGTAAAAATTGTTTCAAAAAAGAAGGTTGCACTTTGGCGATATTTGGATCAGAAGTTGTGCTAATTTGCATAATCACGCAATCTTTCATGATATGGGTGAGCATTGAAAGCTCTTGATTGACACCTGTCACTCCAAATGACTTGAAACTAGGCATGTTAACTAACATAGGTCCAGTCTTTATTCATGTGAAAAATAAATAAAATTCATTGTATTCTGTAACCAGGAGTGGTATGTAGTTTTGATGTTTATTTTAGTGGATTGTTTGGTATTTGGGGGAAAAAACCAGGGGGGGGGGGGGGGGGTGGTGTAACTCCCAGGGGAAAAATCGCGAAACCAAACCACTTTGTGTTTTTGAGTTATTGAGTGGTTCCTACAATCTGGCAAAGTTTCATCAAAATTGGAGAGATGGCATGTATCACCCCTGCCTGGTCCTCTGGTGGACTCGGTCTTAAGCATCATGACAATGATCTTACTTTTTTCTATAGCTTTGTCATCTTCCAAGTGAATGTACACTGATATAGGGAAGATATGGAAAATGACAATAGTTTAATAATAATGACCAGTAGATTTTGTCGAATCAATTACCTTTTATGTGTGTCAGAAAGTCTTTTTAATGTATTATCATTGAAATTTAAATAAATATATATTTTTTCAAATACTGCTGTATTATAAATCAATGTATATGGCGTTATTATGCAACATACATGTAGCATTTGACATTGCAAATACTGTATGCACCAAAACAAGTGCAAATGTACAATGTATGATACATTATTATTCGACATACATTGTAGCATTCTAGAGTGCAAATATGCATCAAAACGAGTGCAAATATGACACGTTATTACACTCTTCTGACCATGCACTAGGAAAAACAGCTTCAAAAACGTAGCCTTTAGGAGAATATTTTTGTCGTAAAATAAACATTTATTCAATGAAAAGTTGTGTAATACGGCTGGGCATTTTTACTCGTCAGTAAATACTTAGCCGTATTACACAACTTTAAGCTGAATAACCTCTATTTACTATTAAGGGTCAGCGCATTTTTTTTTCTGCCCCCTCAAATTCTATATATTTAGTATGAACCCAACACCACAATTAGCACCTTTGAAAAGCAGGCCATGTGGTGTACACATATGTTTATTTACAGGATTTACTTGAATGGCGCAGATTTTTCTTCAACGTTGTTGAAGTTCTTTTTTGGACTATAGGCTATGGAATATTATGTTAAATTAATTATAATATATTATTTACGGTTTCACTTGTAATAATAATAATAATAATAATAATAATAATAATAACAATATGGTAAGCCAAGAGAAGTTAGTATACTATGCTTGTCCACAAAGACCATGTGTTTTATTTCTTCGTATTTTTACAATGCTGTGTTTAACATGAACTGATATGATATTCATCACCGATTATTAAATGATTCTTTTTTTAATTTACTTTAACTAGCATATCATAAAAACTTATGACTCTCGGACATTCCATACTAATAGGATTTAAATGCACTGAATTTACTGTAATGACCTTAATATTAACGGACGCAGCTCAATTTCTGCGTTACCGCTGATCATTATCTAGTAAAGAAGCAAAATAAAAAACACAGTCAGTGGCTGACGAGTACGAGTATAGTGCAACGCAAAATCAATAAAATGTGACCCCTTCAACTTTAACTACTCCAAATCATGAAAAACATCACCCTCGATACTATACTTGAGCAACGCAGCATGTTATAGTTACGCCTTTATTCTGTTCAGACTTGATCCTATTTTGCCTTGGGGGGGGGGGGGGGTGACCCCGCCAACTTTCAATATTCATAACTTCTTTAATATGTATTCAAACGCCATCAAACTTTGTGACTTTTCCTAAAGTTTATCTGACAACAATTCTATGACATTTTATTGATCACGTGATGTGATGTTTCCATGGCAACAATATTTCGACAGCAATGTTTTTTGGAAATTTGCATTTTTTTTACATTTCTATGGCGAAAAACCATGTTTATTGGTATAACTTTTACATTTTGACGTCATTTAGCGTTTATTTATTGGTTTTGATTAATTTTGAGTCAATAAAGGATTTGAAAAATTTCAGAAATCCAAGATGACGGCCGTATACAAATTACCTAATAACTACGTCATGTGACGTCGTCATAGTTCCATTGTGCGGAACACAAATGAGACAGTTTTGGACGTACTATGCTGGAGCTACTCGTCATGATATAGTTACGCCTTGTTCTGTTCAGACTTAATAACACAGATACACTGAAGTAATAGTATGCCGGGAGCACACATCACGTTAAAGTTACGCCTTATCCTGTTCAAATCGACTTAACCCTCAGTTGTACAAGGGGGGGGGGGGGGGGGTTGGGCGGGGGGGTTGGTTGCCACACCCCCCTTAAGGTTTTTCTCGCATATTTTCAAGATCATTTAAGATTAGCACATGCCGTTTTCAGTAGCTGTTCGTTTATCCTTGAGACACATTTTCTTAAAGTTTAGCGACAACCGGCTGCTATGGTAACGAGATATGACGTCATAAATAACATGTTGTCAAGCCATTTTTGAACAAAAATGGTGTTTTTTACCTTTTTTAGTGAAAAAAGATGTAAAATGCTACCAAAAGCATCAAAATGTTTAATTGAATGTTTTTTTGCAACTCTAGCAAACAATATTTGAAATTTCCGCATTTTCCCAAAACATTTGAATTTTTAGTAAAATCCAGGATGGCGGCCATCTTTGCGGCCATTTTGGATGACGTCACTGATCCCCAGCAGCGCCACTACCCATAATATTTACCTTATCTTGAATTATAAAAGATTCAGTACTGATAGTTGTAAGCTAAGATCTACTTACAATAACGAAGGCTTCTAAAAACGCATGGTCTTCAATGCGCCTTATCTCCAAAAAGAGCAAGGTAACCCCCAACCCTTCAGTATTTATTTTTTTTTTTGGCAAACGTTGATCTTTACCTTACTGCATGCTAAGTTTAAAAAAAATCTTTACGTGGGAACATTTTCGTTGCGAAAGTCCTTAAAAGACCTATGTTGTCTCTTTTCCTTTTAATGACCACGCCCTACAACCCGGTTATTTTACGAGATAGTACAATATTTTTTTCCGTGAAATTTATGATGATGGTTAATAATAAAGATAACCAATTTCATTCCATTTGAAAACACACCACTTCCCTAGCAAACTTGAAACATGCAGCGAGTATTTATCATCTACAGAACTTTTTCTCATACAATAATTTACTGTATATGATTTTGTCGGCCAAACAAAATCCGTTTTAGTTTACACAAACCTTGTTAGTCCTGGGCATGCGTGTGGTTTTGGCAGTGATGTAGTGTGTGTCTGTGCATCTATAAAAAAGCTCATTTAAAAAAGCGTAAGAATGTAGGCCGTTTGTCCTAAGTAGAGTGGGTGTTTTTAAGTTTTTCTTTACTAGCAATGCTAAAGTTATAGAAAGTGAAGTTTCTATCACCGATGCACTTTACAAGTTTCTTATTAAGAGTATATCATTCAACAAATGAAATTTTAAAGGCTTTGTTTCGTGTCCTACCTTACTCTCTTCTGTATAGAAATTCAAATTGTTACGACATTTTAAAATGAACAAATTACAATTGTTACATTAATAACTTTGAACTGAGACAATTTCATAGTTGATATAATTTTTTTTAAGTTGTTTCGTAAAAAGTTTCAACTTCGTCAGGTGTAAAGAAGTATTTACTTCCTGCCAGGAATGTTGAGGCGAAGGTGCTTCCATACCAGTGTCCGCCTGGTATACTGTAAGTGTAGCCAAGACTTGCCTCAGATTTTCTGTTGGATGACGCTTGGTTGGATACTTTGATGTCAGGTCCTCCCCCGAATGTGGGTCCAAACAATGAGTAACTGTTTACGGAATACCTGTGATAACTTAAGAACCCTTCCTGAGGCAATTTGGTAGGCGCCATTCCTGGCTTGTTCACGAAAGAGAATAAAAACGCTTTCCAATCGTATTGATATTCATACCGCCCAGAGCTGGAGCCTGTTGGAAAAACAGCCGGAAAGTGAAAACATTGTGACATTGTCCTGGCCCCGGTTGTTCAAAAGGTGGATAGTGTTATCCACCGGATAAATCACTATAACTATCCAGTGGATAAGTATTAACAAAATCCATTGTGTTATCCACTGGATAGTGATTTATCCTGTGGATAGCGCTATCCACCTTTTGAACAACCGAAGCCTGATGTTTATACTGCAAATTCCGCTCAGTGATTTATTTGTGGTTAAAACGTTATTACACCAGTAATTCAGTATTAAATAATTAACTTTGAGGTAAGCGACTTTGCTCGCATACGTAGTTATTCTTCCATGATGCCTCAGGTTTATTGTTGAGTTACAATATCTTTCGATTATTTTTGATTTTATAGCGGACTGTACCTAGGACAAGAATAATACTAAATAGAACTTAAGACTGATACAGTATGTAAAAAATAAATCACTAAAAGTAAGTGTATTGTATCAAATTATTACTTAAATCTAAAATTTGCACGGTTACTATTACAACGGTTCCTTATTTAGCGAATATATAGGTTTCAAAAATAAATAAACGATAATATTAAAGTACCTTCTAGAACAAACAAAGCTGGTAAAACTGAACAAATCGAAGAAGGCGATAAATTAGGTAGATTAGCTTAGGGAAGTAGTCATAACAAGTATACTCGACGAGGACCCACCTTGTGTAGGGATAGAGGGGTTACGCAAGATACCACCTATCTGATGAGTGTAATGGACACAATGTTTTGGCCTAAAACTGGAGATAAGACTTAAATATTCTGTGTGCATGAAGCTTGTATTGCTAGTAAAACGGCACAGGAAGATATGAATCTTTTTCTCAGTTTCTACTCCTGATACAATGGGGGCTATACCTACAAGACACCATCTTTTTAGGTGGGGAGAGGGGGTACATAAAGTGACCACTAGTCTTTTTGTAAAATAGTGGGCCCTGTCCGAGTACAATAGTTTTGACCTTTTCCCTTATTCCTTACCTGCTGATGACTAACAGCTCTGAGTGACTAGTGTTTGTTTTTCAATTTTGCAACATATACAATGCAACTTTTATCAATTTTTTTTTCACAGGCTAGACGAATTTGCGCGTAGTTTGGTTTAAACACAAATTACATAGTTTTCCAAATGGCAAGCTTACATTGGTAAATAATGTCACCATATTTACCAAGAGTGGGGTGGGGAAAGGCTATATTAAATTACACAAGATCCGCGTTTGTATGTATCAAGGTCTATTCTTTGTAGAATTTAAGCAACTTGTGGTGAAATCAGGCAGTGGGTATGCCTTTTATTTTAGATACATAAGTTTACTCGTCATAAACACATTTTTACTAGCCATTTAATTAACAAAAAAAATGCATGTTACATTAAAAAGAAAACAAAAAATATATATATTGAATATTTGTTATTGTTTTAAACTGTTATCCACAATTCTTCAAGTATTTGCTGACCACCTTCATTTAAAACAAGTGTAGAGGAATGACAGTATATTTGTAGTACCTACGTAATGTTTGGAGCTTTAATTTAAATTGACACAATAAATTGGTCTCAATGTACAAACGTAGAGCGTTATATCACTAAAACGGCCAATATATACACGATCTTTAACCCTATTCGGCCTGGGCTTTTTTTGAGTTCCTGAGCCTGGGGGAAGGGGGGGGGGGCACATCGTGCCCCCCCCCCCCCCCCCCCTTCGTAACTTCAAGAACATTAAGGCTATGACAATGAAACCTAGATGGTACATAGTACGTCCAAAACTGTCTCCTTTGCGGTCCGCACAATAGAACGATGACGTCATATGACGTAGTTATTAGGTAATTAGTTATACGGCCGCCATCTTGGATCCGCCATCTTGGATTTCTGAATTTTTTTAAAACCTCTTAAAAACCGTCCAAATTGACGCAAAATTAATCAAAACCAATAAATAAACGCTAAATGATGTAAAAATACAAAAGTTATACCAATAAACATTGTTTTTCTTCATTCAAAGGTATAAATATGCAAATTTCCAAAAACATGGTAGTCAAAGTCTTGTTGCCATGGAAACGTCAAGTCACGTGATCAAAAAATTGTCATATGAAATTGTTGCCAGATAAATTTTAGGAAAAGTCACAAAGTTT
This sequence comes from Dendrophyllia cribrosa, assembly GCA_024195265.1. NCBI lineage: Eukaryota > Metazoa > Cnidaria > Anthozoa > Scleractinia > Dendrophylliidae > Dendrophyllia > Dendrophyllia cribrosa. Next base: position 31,572,838 of record JAJLRJ010000011.1, on the reverse strand, counting down.
GATGGCGTTTGAATACACATTAAAGAAGTTATGAATGTTGAAAGTTAGCGCGGGCACTTTGTGCCCCCCCCCCCCCCCCCCCCCCCCAGGCCGAACAGGGTTAAAATAATCATCTTTATGGAAAAAGATAGTACTTACTCCATGAAACACTAGTGTATCCACCAAATATGTATTTCCCGTCGACTCTTATTATTGTCACAGTTGGACCTTTGCCGTCACATTTGGCGTGAAATGTACTGGCATTCCAGCCGTCGACGGACGCATGCCAGCAGCGCTTCCAGTCAGAATTGACGCTTTGTTTCACTGGGGACAACCAGTTAGTTAAATTGGTGAGGTAGTTATGGTTATTTCCAATAATGACAGAGTCTGCTAATCCTGAAAAAAAAAGCAAAAATAATGAGGTTATATATTCATGTTTTTTTTTTTAAGATTAACAGTGTTGGACTAAAAGACACCTACACAACGTGCTGGAATCGGAAAACTATAATATTATATGAAAAACTATAACTTAATATGATCTAGTTCGCCACGAGTCTCTCGGCGTAGCTCAATGGTTAAAGCATCCGACCGGTGTCATAAGTTCGAATCCTGTCGAGGATCCGTTGTTTTCTTTGTCCCTTTTAAACGCTCGTGAGTTAATGAACGTTACATATTTCTGAATATATATTATTTACCGCTTAAAAAGCTGTTATAGAAAAAAAAAATAACTGTCTTGCGTCTTGAGTTCTCTGGAACAAGGGCAAAGTTATTTTTCCTTTATGGGTCCATCATAATAAGGCTGTCATGGTAGACGCACAATAACAAAACAAGTTCCATTGTTAAGATTTGCTCTTTACGACAGGCTTTAAGACCAGGTGTTGAACTTGGATATATATATAGAATGTAATTCGCAATAAAACCTTAAAGTCTGCATGCCACAATCTTTGACATGATCAGTTTCTAGCTAATATAGCATCTTTAACGTCCGATTATGGTGGCTGCGGGCATTTTTATTTTTATTATTATTTTTTTTTGTGGGGGGGCGAACACCACTTCCCTTTTTGAATGCGCTTATACAAAATCTTACTTTAGCTCAATGAATCTGAATTTGATACCAGATGTTAGGCTTGGATGAAATGTGTGGAAGATGCTTTTTTTTATGTTTAGACAAATATGATGAAAAACAGTTTTTCCTAAATATCTTTCGATTTTGGGCGCACTTATTTAAAAAATACGACACGTGAAGGGAGGGGGGGAGCTTTTTAGAAAGGGAACTCTTATTAGAAGGAGAGCAATAAATGGAATCATTATAGTAAATGACCTGGGGATGATGCGAGAGTAACGGGTGATGTCTTTAGAATCGGAGTAGTTGTCCATAAACGGGAAATGCGGAACCGCGCACAAACATTGCTTATGAGGTCTGTGTACTGTTTGACTAATGCTGCAGTTGAACAGTTCTCCCCAAGGGTAAACGGTACGGGAACATTATTATTATGCTTATGCTTCAAGATGTTCGCAACGATATCCCCAATCAGAATAAGACAAACCTGTTGCTCGTTGTACAACCACGGTAATTCTGGCCTTCTTTGTTCCCATGCTGTTCGTAGCAACACAGTCGTAAGACCCGTTGTCAGCAAGACTCAAGTCTTTAATGATGAGGGTACCATCTTTTACTTCAGTTTTTCCGACAGGCAGAGGCATTCCTGATCTAGTCCAGTTTAACATGGGAGGTGGAAACCCTTCAGCCTGACAATCTACTCGAAAAGTGGAGAACTGAAAGGGTGAGGCGACTGATGGAGGCACTTTTGTGAAGATGGGAAGACCTGCGCGAAAAATAAAGCGGATCAATTAGAAGTTACACGTGTTACCACAGTAGTCAGTCATTGAATAACGTTTTGATCTTTATTGGATGACGCCATTGAAGCTTAGTTGAATCAGAATACACTAAACATCGACTTGCACTCAACACAATTGGTCATCCACTAATGACGTAACTTTATACATATTTTCTACGTAATGTTTGCATGTACGCACGGCGTTATTTTATTTTATAGTTACAGTCAACTCTCTCTAAGACGGACACCGTCGGGACCGGCCCCAACTATCCGTCTTAGAGAGGTGTCCGGCTTATAGAGAGTCGAGGTAACGAGACATCAGTATTTCTGAGACAATAAAGCTGAACATATGCACAATGAATAAAAAATAACATTAGAAAAGTGGACTCATCTGTTCATATTCATCACTTACATTTCCGTTTTGAAGTATTTTTC